>JBBUKS010000073.1:6975914-6986394 GCA_038050645.1 Hedychium gardnerianum | reverse complement strand
GAGTAGACCCGTGTCAAGGCACAAGGGTATCATAATATAGTTGCATCATTGCAATTTGCATGTTTATTGTTTCTTTTATTTATACTCAAGAGGTGAATAATTTTGCAAGCTCCAGTATCACAAAATCTTATTATTCCTAGATTTTAGCATATTCATTTCTCAAAACAAGTAACACAAAGAATGCCAAGATAATTGACAAACATTTAAAGTATCTTTTGGTTATAGAGTTTGGGAGATCGATGAGAACTATACAATGTTGATCCTGTAATAATATGATGCTCGAGACACTTTTTAAATCCTTATCCACTTGATTTGTTTACTTTCAGAAATTATAACAATAGCAATTTGATAAACCTCTGAATGATTTTTGGTTGGTTTAACTTCTTTAATCCTTATCTGCAAGACTTGCTTACTTTTTAAAAATTATAAAAATAGCAATTTGATAAACCTGAGTTATCTATGTTTTTCCTCAGTCTATTGCATGCTATTCTATATATGCTATTTCACAATAAGTTCAATCAAAAGTTTTGCTCTTGAGATCTCTCTTCATCCTTATTTCCTTTCATCCTCTTTCTTTGTCAATGTCATGATCCAAAGTCAAATACATTATTAGCTTTGTGATAATCAAAGGTCAAAGATATTATCAGGTGTGCATGTTGATTTGAGGTCAAAGATATTATCAGGTGTGTATGTTGATTTGAGGTCAAAGAGATTGTTGTCTGCATGTTGTCCACAGTTTTGTTTTGCCAACGTGCAAGTATTATCATTTGGGGCTCATCATTATCGTGTCTAGTCATGTGTGCTTATGAGAGCTTTCATTGTTTATCTTTCAAGCTGAATAGATGCTTGAGGGACAATGTTAAGAATATTAGAGTTAATCGATTATTAGGTTTAGCAAATTTAGTCCCACAATGGTGCTTCTAGATTTAGGGTTTTATCATGTCTTTATACACTTATAATTTTTATCCATAATGAATGCCACAGAATATCTTCCTTTCAAAGAAACTTATCAGATGCATACTTATTGTGCTTATTGTATATTATGCGAAAAGAACAATGCATGAATGAAACAATCCAATACACAGTATCAAGAAAGAATGAAAACTAGATATATACCTTATAATATGCCCATTGTTGCTGCCCATTATGAGAATCATAACAAAGAGGATGATCACTGCAAAATGCAACCCTAGCTGTCGATATATATAACATTCCTATCACTGGACCCATGGAAGTAGAAAGATAACAAGCATATACTTTCCAAAGCTGTTCTCCTGGAAAACATCCAAATGTTTGTTGGAAAACTTTGTCACTCCCACCTTCTGCAAAAAATTTGGTTCCTTGGGAAAGCCTAGTCAAGGCAGCATCTGTGATGTTAGGACTTGTTTTAACTGTCAAGAGCAAAGGAAGTAGGAAGATCAATCATCTATCCACATATTAAAGAAACGTTTACTGAACTTTCCAGATCAATTTAAAACTATAATAATATAGTCGGCTCTTGGATACCACATATCCGTTGTAATACCTCAAAATGGGTTATCTTAAGTTTGAAAGATGGTGCTTCAAAAATGTCGACACAATAGATATAAGCTACACTCCAGAATTAACACGATAGATGTACAACCCATCTTGAATGTCAATTGAAGCTAGAGGTAGAAATAAACTTTGAGGTGATCAGACATTGTTCTACATACTGCTTCAAGTAAGAAACATTAATCAGGCCATGATGGTTAAGATTTGATATCTTATTAAAAGCTTCTGCATGCTAGGACATAGTACTAACTTCATAAATATTGTGTAATATCTAGAATAGGTTATAGACTTTTCTCTTTATAAAAATCTATAAAAAGTTAGAAATATATGAGCAAACAATTAAAAACCAATTCAACTAGCTTACCAGCACCATACTTAATCTGATAAGTTGAATTCCTAAGGCAAGATTTAAAAAGCTTATGACAAAGTCTTGAGAGAAATTATGTGAAAAATTATAGAAAAGAAAGGTATTAGTATAGTGTAAATTGAAACGATTAAGGAGAGTATGTAATGACAATAATAAATACTTCAAGTGGATTAACCGAAGCATTTTACATAAAGGATCACAATTCACTTGACATGTCCAAGATATGTTACTATGTTGCATATTGTTTGCAAATGACATTGTTTTGGTTAATAATACACGTAAAGGAGTAAATGTTAAACTCAAATCTTGACAGGAAATACTAGAATTAAAAGATTTTAGGATTAGTAGAATAAAGACAAAATATATGAAATTCAGGTTTAGGACTATTAGACATAGTAAGACAATTATTAAGATAGAAAATGAAAAGCTACTTATAACTGAGAGTTTTAAGTATCTAGAATTGTTTTTGCAAAAGGATAGAGGGATTGATTGAGATACTTTATATATGATACAAATAGGATTGTTGAAATGGAGAAGGGTGAAATACCTCCAAAACAAAGCTTTAAAGAAATTTTTACAAAACAACCGTTGGACGTGCTATGTTATATGGAATGAATGTGGGCTATGAATTGAGCACGCGAACAAAAGATGAGTCGTAAAGATGAGGATAGTAAGATGGTTGTGCGAACATACGAGGATTGACAAAATAAAAAATGAGAGCATTAGAGAGAAAGTCGAGATTGTGCCTATTGAGGAAAACTCGACACATTTAAAATGGTATGAATATATACTTAGGTGACTAATAAATGTCTTAGTTAGACGATGTGAGACCATAACAAATACACATTAAATGAGAAAAAGGAAGACCAAACAACACTTGGTTAGCAACGATAAATATAGATGAGGATATAGTAGAGGATCAAGCTCAATGGTGTTGAAGGATCTATATAGTTGACTTTATTTAGTGGAATAAAGGCTTGATTATTGTTGTGGTTGTTGTAAACAAGCCTAATATGATGATTGTCATATTTAAATTATGCATAATATTTATGAATATATGGAGACATTACTTTTAAACTAGATTATCATCACTTAAGTTCAGCTACATCAAGTTTTGTAATTTAAATCAGTTTTTCTTTCTTTTTTTTTTTGCTGAATTAATCCAGTAACTAGTTGATAAATAATAATTACAGATGATTATACATGTCAATATAAATTTTATAGTTTTGTTCAGGATAGCTAGATTAGTCATTTAGCTCCTCCATATTGGTCCTGGGACGGGCTGGCGGGGGCGCTGGGGCGAGCGTTTCGTCTTTTGCCACCAGGAGGAAGAGAAAGTTAATCCTAGAATTTGTGTACAGGCACATTATGCAAAATGGTGGCTTTGGTCTCTCCATCCACTGCAGGATGACACTGTCCTAATATGCAGAAAACAAGGATTTCTCTATGGAAAAGAAACATACGGTGCTGCCAGACGTTTCCTGCAATTATGGCAGCCTTCCTGGTGTTGTCTTCCAATTTCCTTCCGCATCGATCCAGCACCATTAAGATCCTCTCAGTTGTGCCTGGAACAAATGATCAAAACAAAATAAAAACCAAAATTTTATTAAAAAAACATTAATCAAATAAGCGGTTGACAAAATAAACTTATACAAACTCTTGGTAGGAACGAGGGAAGCGTTCACATAAGGGTTCGATGGAGACAGGCCCAAGTGGAGATTGTTTCCTGGCCGACTATTGGAAGCACCAGGGATGGTATTGCTAGGGTAGTGCGCGGCAGGGGTTCCTGCGGGCGGAGTTGTGTCGTAACTGATGGGTACCCATCCAGCAGCTGTCTGGACATTGAAAGGAGCAGCGCTGTGCGGAGAAACTGGAGTTATCATCATACAGTCCGGGCGGCGCGGCCTGCTGGCTCCCGAGGTTGCGCTGGTCCGTCGATGCGCCAAGTGAAAGAGGGATGGCGCCGTTCAAACTCGAGCGACGAGGCTGGATAGGAAGGTCTTCAATGGACATGGATGAGAATGGATAGAGGAGAACCTGATTCGGTGCGCATGCGGAAGAGCAATCCATAGGAGAGCAGAGACGCTGTTCGGCGTTGTGCCTACGCAAAATCGGTTTTGCCCGGGGAGGGGACCGGGTAATCCGATTCGAATCTAGTTACAGTTTGATTTGATTTATCACTCACGGTTTATAAATATAAAAAATAAAAAATAATTATAAATTTATTTAAGTCGTTTATATATATTAAGGTATAAAAAAGCTCACGGCTCGGTAGTTCATATCAAAAAAATTTACTTCATCTTTTAAAAATTATATTTCTTTTATTTTTTTTATAATTTTTATCAATCATAGTTTAAATTTTTAAAAAGTCGAAAGCCAAAATTATAATTTAGAGATGATGAGATATCGCATCCGTAATGAAAACTCTTTGTGCTTTCATTGCCCGAAATGGGCTTTTTATTAACTTTGGGAGCGGGAGGCTCCTCATTTCCATTCCTTTTTATTTTTTTTAAATGGTTTAATGATTCCGGCAATTGCTGGCGCTCCTTTTTAATTTTTTTTAATAGTTTAATGGGTTCGGCAATTGCTTTTAATGGGTTTTTTTCATTAAAAAAATGAATGAGACATGTAAAAAAGTTTACAATAAAAAAATAAATGAAATATTTTGCTTTTGATATGGTATTGTAAGAACAAAAAAAACCCTCTTCAACAGCTCCTACCATTAAAAATGCTCTTATAACTTTCATCTAAGATTCTATTTTTTAAATTAAATATTTATTTTACAACAATAGTTGACATAGAATAAGTTTTGCTATAATAAAAAGAACGAGATAATTTTGAATCTTTTATGACCACTATCATAAAAATATCAAAATATCATTCACTATTTGTTCCATTGAAATCAAAAAGAGATTAAAATAATTCTCGAGTCTTAATCACTTTAAATATTAATGTTTTATAATTATTTTCACTTTTACAATAATAATGTATTATAGACTAAGACCATTTAGTCTTGCCCTGGATACCAATAAGTTTTTTATCCAACATTAACATTATTAAATCTAGTATAATGAAAAATATGTATTACACAAGTTATATTTTTTGATTAATTTTATATGTCCATATATAAATAACTTTGTTATTGAATAAATTATATTTCTTAGAAAATTATTGATCTATGTAAATTAAATATTTTATATGTTAATTGAATAAAAATAGAATAAGATTGATGCCTTTAAAGAGTTAAATGAGATTAATAAATTTAATGAGTTAAAGATAGAATAATAAAAAAGCAAAATAGTCAAATTGAAAATTTTGAAATAGAGTTAATTTATATTAAATGACATCATTAATGTTATAAATATTGTTGAATGAGCTAATTAAAAAAATATTGATAAATCAATTATGAACCACCGGTTCACTAGTTCATTTTAGGTCTAATTTGTAACTGACCCATTTAGATATGAGTCAGTTACGGTTACAATTCTGATCCATTGACCCAATTATGGATCTGGACCGAATCTGATTTAGAGCTAGCTAGCCTAGGGGCATCAAAAGATTCCATTTTTTTTAATCATAGAAATACAAAGAGTAATTGTTTTTCTTCATAACTTTTTGATCAATATGCTTGTGATTATATTAAGATCTTGCAATTTATGTTAATTTTTCTCATTTTAATGTTTGATAAAGAAGAGAAAGATACTTCTCTTCGTAATTATTAGGGGTGAACATTTGATTAAAATTGAACTAATCGAATTGAATTTATTAAATCAAACTAACTATTTTTTTACCCAACTGAATCGACCAATTTTATGATTAAAATAAATAAATTTAACTTATAAAAAATTGATTAATTTGATCAATAACCGAATTAATCAATTTTTTAAATTAATTAATTAATTAAAACTTTTAATAAAAAGTTAATAAGTTTAATAAAAAAATTAAAAAATATTAATTTAATTAATTTTCAAAATTCATAATCAAAACTAAACCTATTTAATCAAAATAATCAATATTTTTTAAAAAAAAATAAACTTTTGAATAAATTCAGTTTGGTTGATTATCTTGGGTGAATTGAAATTTTGCTCGACCCTAGTAATAGTCGCGATGAACAAGGGTTGTGAGATATATTTGTATTATCTATTTGGAAATTTATTTATTGGGATTTAAGTAAGACCATATTGAGATATAAGTTGGATACATTGAGAATTATATTGGGATTTATGTTAGACCATATTAGGATGAGTAGTAACCTAATCTCATTCTTGTATTATATTTATTTTAGAGTAAGATTTGATTATTGATCTCTTTTATTTTATTGTACTTCCTAGCAAATTTAGGCATTGCAAATTGAACTAGATTGAGTTCAAGGTTCATCTCTGCGGCCATATTTAGCCCTACCCTAGTGTAAGGCAGTTTTTAGGATTTTTTTTTTAGGTGGTCAAATTGGAGCAACAATATCATGCTAAACTTATTATGTTAGCATTGTCATTTATTTTATTTCTTTTGCTTCTATATATTATTCTTATAACTCTATTATTCACACATGGATACATCTTTTTTAACATTTGTAAAGAAATTTTGTATTTATAAGAAAAGTACATGATCATCTATTTGCCCTAGTTGATTGTAAAAGCGAGAACATGTTTACAATGAAATCTTGCCTTGTTTGCTTTCTTGTTACTTGGGAATACCTCTTGTTAACTCAGAAATGGAACATCACTTCGCCTCAGAATCTCCAAGAATTGGCCTTGAAGAAATGTCATGAAACCCCCTTTTCTAGGGTTTCTCTCGAGCTGAAAAATGCCTCTCGATCAGTCAATTGGTGAGTCATACCAATTGATTACCAACTTTCAATCGATTACCCCAATCGATTATAAAGTCTTCTGTTCTTGCAAAAATATTTCCAATCGATTACCCTAATTGATTTCTTTAACCCCTAATCGATTGCCCCAATCGATTTTAGGCCTTTTTGTTCCTCACGAAAACCATACTGCCAATCGATTGAGCCTACTCTCCAATCGATTCCGTAGCTTCCTTTTTCTTCGCGACAAACCCACAGCCAATCAATTAGACCAATCGATTGCCCTAATCGATTCCGACTCCTTCTGTTCTCTCGCGATGACACCTTCAATCGATTACCCTAATCGATGGACCTATGCTGAATGCATTGACCTAATCAATTCAACACTCTTCTGTGCTTCACGAAAATAACTCTCAATTGATGCAAGAGGATCCAAAGATTATTATTATTTTTGGCAATTTTCATTCTTTTAGTATTTAAGGTATTTTTGGTATTTTTAATTTTTTTTGGTATTTTAGGTATTTTTGGTATTTTTTATCTTTTGTATTTTTGGATTTTGAGTCTATTTAGAGATTTTAGAATTGTGAGTTTTTTCTTTTATTTAAGATTCCTTTCCTTAATTTACAAGATAGGAATTGTGATATATATGTTAAGATTTCTTTCCTTTATTTGAATTTTAGGATCATGAGTCTTTTTTTTTTGTTAGGAATCTTTTCTTTTCTTTACAAGTCAGGAATTGAGGTTTACATGTTGGAATTTATTTCTTTTATTTGTGTCTTAGGGTTGGAGTCTATATAAGAATCATGTTTAGTTATTTAAAAATAATCCTCTGTTATGATATAAAATTTCCTTTTCTTGGAAAAACCTAGAGGATAGTTATTTTCTCTTCTTGCCTTCTCCTCAATTCCCCTCGTCTTGTCAGTCCGTAGGATAATCACTATCCTATTCGGTGTCAGTTAGTATCAGAGTTGGAAGTGTCCGATTTGAGGAAGCCGAGCGTCAGATCCAATGGAAGGTTGTCGTGGTGGTGCTTATGGTCGTGCCAGACAAGTTTCGGTTGAGGAAGTCTCGCACCGTGGTCATAGCACCCAGGATGAGCTTAAGGATTTGCAGTGGCAAGTTGCATATTTAACCCAGCGCATAATGGCCATGAAGCAAAATCTTGAAGATCGTGAGATACGTGGTCAAGAGGATCGACATGGAGACCTTAGATTTCGAATTGATCTACTCGAATTTTATAGTACGTTATAGATAGTGAATGTTGTTGATTGGATCAACAAAGTGGAATGGTTCTTTGACTATAAGCAAGTTTCGAATTGGATGAAAGCGAAGCTGATTGCCATCATACTTAAGGGTCGAGCATCGACATAGTGAGAATACTTGCGACGCTTATGAGATCGACAAGACAAGGCCAAGATCAAGGATTGAGAGAAAATGAAAAAGAAGATGAAAGATCACTTTCTTCCTTTTGGGTACACTTAAACTTCATTCCAAGGATGATTAGGTTTTATCATGAAGGACGATCGCTTCGACACCCAAGATGACCTTGACAGATTGAAAGATGATTTGGCGGAAGAAGTTGATGAGGTATTTTATGATGATGACCTTGAGATTTTAATCGTTTATGAGAGTTTGTTGATTGAGGAATACGTGGGAGATAAGACCGAGGTAATTAGTGAGCTGGTATATGGCGATTATAGAGCGGAGGAAGTGCTTGATGATGATCCTTTATTCGTCGATTCCACGGAGCCCTCTACTGTGCCTACTCCCACTCCATCTCCTACTCCTGCGCCTTGTTCACTTCTATGCTCTGCTTCAAGAAGGGGCCAGGAGGGTCTTCCCCTTGACGGATTCGTCTATGCCTCCATATTGGGACAATGCTACGAACTCCCGATAGGGTATGTGCAGTTGCCGGTGGGGATCGCCGGACACTTCTACTCAATGGGAGGTAATACCACGTTCCTATGGCGACCACCGAGGGTTGCCCGGTGGCGAGCACCAACAAGGGTTGTAAAGCCATCTCAGAGTCTGGGGGGAACCATCGCAATTGTTCCAAGGGATGGTATGACGAGAGCTCTAGTAGTGAGGTTGTCATCGACAAGGCATGCTACAGAACTCAAAGCCTTTTTGGAGGATCCCAACAATTTTGAGACAATTTCCCTCGTGTTTAGCAAATCAAGCAAATTTGTCGAGTTTATGGGAGTCAAATGTGCATTGGCAGGGAGGAACCTTTCTATGAGATTCAGTTGTAGCACAAGAGATGCCATGAGTATGAATATGATATTCAAGGGTGTGCAAAACATTTTGGACTATCTTCTGATAGACTTCCCAGACATCAAAGTGATTGGTATTTTTGGTAATTATTGTTCAGACAAAAAACCTGCTATAGTGAATTGGATTGAAGGTCGGGGCAAATCTGTGGTCTATGAAGCAATTATTAAAGAGGAGGTGGTGAAGAAGACTCTCAAGATCAATGTACTAGCTCTAGTCAAACTCAACATGATTAAGAACCTTGCTGGGTCTGTAGTTGCTGGATCTCTCAGAGGTTTTAACACTCATGCCAGTAATATTGTTTTTGCAGTATTCATTGCTACTGGTCTAGATCCTGCTCAAAATATTGAAAGTTCTCACTGCATCACCATCAATGGAGAGACGAAGCTGGAGTTGGTGACCCTTCTCAAAGCCTCGGCCTATATACTCGCCGCTTCAGGGCTAAGTATCATCTACAAGGCAGTGCTCATAGATGGCACAACCCTGGTCGTCTGGCGAATCGACGAGAGCAGCGCCATCGACAAGCTCAAGTACTTCAAGGTGCAGGTATGTAGCATTGCTCAGCTTCACCACTCGAACCTCCTCCGCCTCCAAGGATTCTATTGGAGCGCCGATGAGAAGCTCGTGATCCACGAGTATGCCCCCAACGACATCTTAGCCAACATCTCACTGAGCACTAAGAAGTAGTGTTCGTCGTCATTCCATCTGAGTTGGGAATCATAGCTTTGGATAACGCGGGGTGTGGTGCGAGGCCTCGCCTACCTCCACGAGAAGAAGAAGGGTTGCGACTTCATTGTGGGCATCGACCGTTAGGAGCAGAAGAAGGAAATCCGGCGAAAGGAGGGTCTTAAGGAGTTTCCTGAGGAGTCAGCTACCCGGAGGAAGAGAGAAGCCATTGTGACATCTATGATTCCTTTGATATGCGCGTTGACTGCCATTGGACCCAAAAGAAGCACGAGGAAATGACAGAACAAGATTATTGTATTTTCTGTGAGGACTTCAACATCTCCTTCAAGGAGTCATGGATCCCATGACCTATGTGAAGCTAGAGCGGGAGAAAGCTCAGCCTTGAGCTTTTCAAAGCTATTAAAAGGCAGAGATGGGTCAGGCAAGACCGTAGCCTTCGTCCTCCCATGTTCACCTACATAACCAGGTTGCCACCCATGACAGAGAAGAATGAAGTTGAGGGACCTTATGTTGTGGTCCTTGCCTGCTACACGTGGTCGATTTATTGAAGAAAAAGGATTCAAACCGAGGCAGGGATGTAAAATGGTGATTGCAACACCAAGTCGTTTCCTTGATTGTCTGGATAAACAGTATGTTATGCTCAATCAATGCCATTATGTATTACTTGATGAAGCAAATAAGTTTGAGGACAAGAGCATCATCCACGATGTCATGCTCGTCAACGGATCGATGAGAATTCCAAAAGTCCAACAGGTATTAGTAGATTTTGCCGATTTGGTGTCAGATGATCTTCCTCCTGGGCTATCACCTGACACTAC
>JBBUKS010000073.1:6947557-6957763 GCA_038050645.1 Hedychium gardnerianum | reverse complement strand
TCACTGTTCGGGCTGGCTAGACTAGCCCCCGTGATTTACCTCCTCCGTGTTGGTCCTGGGACGGATTGACGGGGGCGTTGAGGGCGAGCGTTTCGCCTTTTGCCACAATGAAATAAATGTTCCAACGGTTAAAATATAAAGTGTTATTATAATAAGATTTAAGAGTCAAATCTTGACGAGTAGCCAACTTCCTATCATCCCTTATGCACTAATTACTGTTCGGACTAACTAGACCAATCCTCGTGATTTACCTCCTCTGTGTTAATCCTGAGACGAATTGACAAGAGTGTTGGGACGAGCATTTCGACTTTTGTCGCAATGAAATAAGTTATTAAAAAAACGATGGATTTTACAAGCCATGAAACCATGATCACATCAAATAACACAGGAGATAAATAGACATGATAAACAAGGGGGAAAAAACTATAGAATGAATATGCAGATTCAAATTCACTACAATGTCAAATCATCCCCAGCAATGTCTATCCATGGTTGCCCATAATGTTAATGCTAATGAATTAATTATTTGGAAATTAAAATGTAGAGAAATAAGACCCACGACCTACAAAATTTAAAACGAGAAAAGCAGTCGATAATTCCACACAAATTAGTTGATAATTGTTTGATCCACAGTTTTTAAGAGTAAACAACAAATAGAGCTCGAATTCAAGTGACTAGATTGACCAAACAAGAGTTGAATGTGCCAGATAAAATTCAGTCATTGTCTGAAGCAACGCAATGGTTTGCAGAATTTAAAGAATACAGATAACACGGAAGCAACGGGGTAGTTTGCAGAATTTTGAGAATACAGATGACACGAAAGCAACACAATAGTTTGCAGAATTTAGAGGATCCAGATAACCTGTAATCTTGAAGAGGTGCAGACCTGCAAAACAAAATTTAAAAACTATTGGAAAATCATGGAATGAGAAGCACATAAAAACGTAGGTTTACTAAGTATTTTTTAAAATAAATTAAATGCAATGTGTCGATATCCAGACCTGTCCGACCAGTCCATCAGACCTGACCCATCTGATTGGCTAATCTTCTCATTCAACAGATTTGTGTCAACTGACCCAACCAACCTGGCTTAATGGGATCGAATGGTCAATCTAACCAGATCAACCCATCCAATTCCATTGGTATGCCTGAACACTAAATCTATCTGATTGCCTAGTAACCTGATAGATCCACCCACCCGCATTCATAATATATATTCTTATTTTTTAAAGAATGTAATTGACATGGAATAATTATTTGAATAGCTATTCGTTATGGATAGAGAATTACAATTTCATGGGAGCTAATATTTCAAGTTTAGTTTTGTAACCACAATATAGAAATATTTACTTCATAGGAATTCATAAGGAATAAAAAAGTTATTTCCGTAAACTAAGCACACCATTAGACTCGCAATGTGTCAATTGAATGAGAAAATGAACTTCCTATAGTCAACACTTCTATTCATACTACGAATGTTGGTCATTTGGATGAGTCTCCTTTAGCGCTTTTTGATTTACCCTGGCGAACGGTGGGAAACTTTCATGGGACCGGGTCAATCGCCCCAAGTTTGACGTTACCTGACCTGATTAATCATTTTTTTTTCTATTCATACTACAAGTTGTTTACTTATTGAATTTATCATGCAAATAGAGGATTGCATGGAAAATCTTTTAGTTTAAGCCAAAAACACACATTATTTTCCTCAGAAATTAACAAATCCTTTTCCATAAAGTTAGACTACTTTGCAAGAATTGAGGTTTTAAAAATCACCTGGAATTATCAACTGGATCTCGACCTAGATCTTGATCTGGAAGCAAAATATTCATTGAAGTTAATTTGAAGAAACAAGAATGTTGACAAATTTTCACATAAAAAAGATGAGGACCTATCCCCATAAAACTACCTCGACAATCTAGCTGGAGACTGAGACCTGGGTCGCGGAGATTCAGGCTTAGATGGTGATCTTGATTTAGCCCTTTCATATGATTTGCTGGAGAAAATAATTAGAAATGAGTTATTATAGTCAAGAGAGATGGCTAAACGGTACAAAATGCAAAAAAAAAACAAACATTTGTTTGATCTAAAAATAATAATAATTAAAATATAGCTGGAATAGGCTTCAAGTCAACTAATGAATGTATATAAATTTACCTCCGACTCCTTCTAGGGCCTCTGCTTCTACTACGGCTTCTGCTTGGACTTCGGCTCCTTGACATACTTCTCTCATAGCTTTTCACCTGGGGAAAATGAGGAAACAATCAAATTATGTTTGATCTGTTTGTTTGTGTTGGATAAGATTGCACATTTGACAAACAAACACATTTCTTGCTGTTTGTTTGTGTCAGCTTAAGGTTATACCCGAATCAAATGAGACCATAAGAGACTCTTCACTAGATTCATCCTTCGGTTTCGTCCATTATTTAAAATCTTGAGTCGTATCGGAGTTTTGGTTTCACTTACAGTTTCGGTACCGTATCATGCCGTGCCAATATGATTTCGATATTTTTTAAATATAAAATATATTAATTAAAAATAAAAAATAATAATCTAAATATTAAAAAATTATAAAAAAATAAACTAGATTTTTTTTTAAAAAAATACAAGATCACGGCGCCTCTATATAGTAAATAAATAAATAATTTATTATATATTTTCAGAATTAAAACAAATAATATAATGGGATAGTTTTATTAGGGTTTGATTAAGTCTGTTTAAATTATCCTATTTATAGTTAGGAACTGATTGAAATTGACCTAAGTTTAATTATTAAAACCTAAGTTTTTTTCACCCGCGTGCTCGCGAGCATCCCGTCGCGACCCCGCGAAGGTCGCCACGGAATCACGATGCCTCAGCGACCTTGTGGAAGCACCGCGCAGCCCGCGGTGCCGATGTCGAGCGGCAGGTGGAACGGTAAATTTCGTCGGGTTCGTGTTGAATTTTAAACCATGGTTTTATCCACTATCACGAAGAAGAGGCGAAGAGTAGAAAGTGAGAAGAAGGAAGCATAACCGGTTCACCAATACTAGTGTACAAAGGGGCACTAAAGTCGAAGAAAGTGGGATGTATCATACTGTCAATATTTTGTGTGCCTTCTAATTTCAATCACATCAATCTAAGTACAACACCCAATAGCTAACCAAAAGATATATTTATGGACAAATGAGGTAACTAGTTCCAACATGAAATTTCCTTGGAACATTATTTAACCTATATACTGAAAAAATATAAAATTATAGGGTTGATTTAACCAGGATGGTACGAGAAATAATGCTTTAATCCCATGCACGACACCCATTATTAATAATGTATAGTCATTAGTCAAGGTGCTTGCAACTTGTTGCCCCAAAAATTTAATTCAATTGAACTGACTTTGTAATTCCAATAAGCTTATATTTGGAGGTAGACAGCTAAGTGAAGATGACTCATTTGAATTAACCTTAGCATGAAGCGTGCTAGGTGTCGACATGGAACTATACCAAAGTTGTACATTCCGACTGGAGACCAAACCTTCGCCATGGAACAATACTTTAAACCTTACAAGACAGTTAGGACTTCATTCAGTAATTCACATCTGCCATTTTGAAAGAACATACCCGGATGAAGGACCTTGAGAAGGGATTTTTAAATTCAGTGTCATCAAGCTTACGAATCTGGCAAGGACATAAAAAAGGTGAATAATCTACATCAAATGTATTCCTAAGAGAATGACAAAGGCAGAAGAAATGCTCTTACAGCATATTTCATGTCTTCAGAATTTGTATAATCCACCAAGCCCATAACACCTGGAGGAAAATTCAAAATTTTAACAAAGAAAGTCTTATTTTTCCATATTCTTGTAGAATTATAGATAATCGTCAGCTTGTATTTCAGATTATGGGAGAGATGATTGATCAGGAATGCTTCTGATGTATCAAGTTATCTGCATTGCATCATTATACACACAAGAACATCCATATTTTCAAACTATAGGTGAGGATTAATCATTCTGTATACAAGTGATGCTATGACAGGTTGATAGTTTTTATGGCTCAATTAAAGTATAGTTGGTAAAACAAGATCTTGATCGAAAAGGCCAAAAACTAGAGTTATCAGTAAATTGGATCTGAGCGTAAAAAAAAAGAAAATCAAACAAAACATGAATCATCACTTACCAGGATATCAAACAAATTTATAATTGTAAACTGATCGTCCAGCATATCACTGGTAATATTTGGTCTCCCTTATCTTTCACACCTTCAACTCATCAATTTAACTTGCTTAACAATAGAAGCTACCAGTCGTCTTAGACCACATTCATTCCACCCTAACCTATTTTCTCTCTTTTTCTGGCGTTAACTACATGAAATTTATCCCACTAAACGCTAACAAAATCTGCATTGCTATCTAGTAATAGTCAAGTATTTAAAATCTCGTGTTATTAGATATGACACTTATAGTTCATAGATTAAATTTGTCTAATGCTTAATAGTTCACGTCAACAAATAAAAATGGCTATCACTCAAAATCGAAACCATTGGCTAATTTCTAATGTTTGTGAAATGCGCACAAGTATATAATGTGCATAACAAGTATATATCAACAGACCATGATCTTGGCGGTTCTCACATTTTTGCGAGTACTAACTACCATATAGATGAGAGTTCATAATAGATTTTTGGAACCTACCATCACCATCACGGTAAATTTGTGCAAAACATACATCTCCAGCCTTCCTCATGTGATCCTGGGATGACAAAAATTGAAAGACCAACAAAAAAGTAAACAATTGTTTGAAGTGTATACAGGAAGTTTCCATACCTTTAGATCCTGCCATGAAGCTGAAGAAGGAAGCCCCCGAACAATCACTGTAAAAGTATTAAAAATGTCAAATTTGTAATACATCAAATAGAAACCTAGCAAAAAATCTAGGTATTAGTGGAAATCACCTCGATATTCTGAACGATGTGACGCTCCAAATTTGTTTTCTCCCCCACCACGGCGACTACCTCGTCCAACTGGAAATGATTGCCCTCGACCACCATGGGCTACCTCAACCTTCATGGAATAATGAGATAAAACAAAGTAATTATACACAATAGCCACATAATATAAATGCTTATTACCCTAAGACGTTGTCCATCAAACTCATAGCCATCACGGCCCCTGACTGCATCTTCTGCATCCCGCGAACTTTCAAACTACAAAACAATTTAAATTAGAAGCGAAAAAAAAACAGAAATGCAATTAAAGTCCCAGTTAAAAACATTTACCTCAACAAAACAATAACCAGGGGGTCTAGGTGGATTCTTCAATTGAATTTCCACTACGTGGCCATACTACAATGAGATTATATTGATATATTATAAAAAATGCAGTTCTAAATTCTGAGAAACACACAATCATAATAACAAGATGCAAGACTGCATGTTGACACCATTGAAATATTCAACTCACAAAAATATCTAATTGTTATCCTATACCTCTGGTACTAAAACTAGAGCTCAATGTGACATAATGTATATTTCTCCAAATTGTGTCAGTATATTGTATAATGACAAGATTGGACATACTGTAGATAGAAAATATCAGACATATCATTGTCAAAGAACCACCATATGGGAATTAATGACTGGAGATGATGCCTCCACTACATTTAAAGAACAAATTTGTCACCCATCCTCAATAAGTTTGTGGGAAGCATGTGCTTGGAGTTCAGGCAGCAACTAGAGGAGTGAAATGCATAGATGAATTATTATCGACTTTAAGACTAGTTCAAGCATTGATCAGAAAAGTGACAGGATATAAATCTAATAGCTGGAGAAAGCGCTTTAGATAGAAACCTTGCGAAATAAATCTTGAACTTCTGATTCCCGTATATCTATAGGGAGGTTGCCCACATAAATTGTACGACTTAGTCGAGAACTCATGGTTAGCACTGTAAATATAGTCCCTATAAAAAGAGCAAAGTTTAGATATAAAAAGGCATAAAATGAAACTTGCATCAGGTTAATCCCTAACTTCCATTGATGCTGATTCAAATTGATAAGGACCCTTTTTGACTTTTGAATTAAAGATGAAAAAGGTCAAAACTGTGAAGCAAACCAAGAAAGAAATTCTTGATGCGAATGGTGCTCCACAAGCTCCATTGCCCAAGCCCTCCAAAATGCTCAACAGCAATAACCAATGCAAATAAAATGTTGGATAAACCATCCACTTCAGCTCTCCTCTGTGAAAGCAAGAACCCCTCAAATGTCCTAAAAAATCCAAATAGATTTTAGATTTCTCCCACTCCTCTCTAGGACTATTGACAGCTCCAAAGCTCCTATTTCCAGCATCCAACGATCTATCATAAAGGACATATGGGTATCATGGCATAGAAATGTTTGCAATATATTTATGCATTTACCTATAAAGTTTTCTTCAAAAAAATGAACATATTAATACCAGAAATAAGCAAACTAACATTTATCTTGCTCTGATTTGATTATCATCACAATAGTAGGTCTAATATTGTCAATGAAAAACCAATAATCCTGGATGTTGAATTCCTGGAAACACCGGGTCAAAAATATTCAAATAATGTAAAATGGTTAGTTGCAGTCTAAATATAGGAAAATGCATAATCATGTAACTCTATGTACTAACAGAAGTTAATAGAGAGGGATTTGAGCTAATCTTCATGGAAAAACACTCAGCAAAAGATACAATTAGTTACTAGAAGAAGCCAATGAGGATGTTGCGGGATGAAACATACTCAATCACGATAATAAATTCCATCGGGAAAGATTCTCACGGATTATTACAAATTTTAGAAAACTACATTAAGCAATCGCCGGTGGAGGGGGTGTTGTGCCTGTGAGACAGCGCAAAGGTAAGGTGGGAGAAGAGGACTTCCAAATATGATATCAGACACTGCATGCATGAGAACCCTAGAGACGCAACGATCAGATCGAGAATTGGCGGAGGACGATTCACATGCGAACAACGACAGATAAATAAAAACAATAAGGAGGAAAATTTAGCATCCGGAGAAGGCAAACCGAGAGGGGAAGCAGGAACACTCCACGACGAGCTCCGTCCCGTATCGCTCCCACCGTAATCGTCGAGCAAAAACAAGCAAAATGCCGATGCGGTGTGGGCATCTTGTAGCAGGCGTCGACCTAGAGATGGAGCGAGCGTGACAAGCACGTGCTGATGATTTGGGCCTAGCAACACGCCTATAGTCCGACCCACGCATAAAAGATTACGGTGGAAAATTTATAATGATGTTTTTTTTTTACTTAAATCTGCATAAATTTTCAGCTTTGCTGGTTGATACAGTTTGTTATAGTAGTTTTTATGGTTAAATCACTATTAAAATAAATTATTTTGTAAGTGTCTAAAATTTCATATAAACTTAAATAAATCAACATTAGATAAAAATAAGAATCTTCTTATTTCAATTTTCATCAAATAGATTAATAATTAATATATAAAATATTATTATTATGAAGCATAAGGATTAAATCCTGGTTAGTAATCAGGTTTCTATTTTTTTCTATGCACTAGTCATTATTCGAGCTAGTTAGACTAGTTCCCGTGATTTACTTCCTCTGTGTTGATCCTGGAATAAATTGACGGGAGCATCGAGGACCAGCATTTCACTATTTTTTTTTGCCATCACAAAGATCTTCTCATTCCAACAAATAAAAAATTCAAAGAAAAAGAAAAATATTCATTATCCTTAGGAAAAATAGATAGTGACGGATATTTTTATAAATTTTAGATCGCATGAATTTTAATATACAGTATGAATTCATAATAGAAATAATAAGAATTTAGTTTCTTTTAATCATGATATAGCAAAATAAATACATAAATTGAAAGCGAATTTTTTTTTTATGGTAGAGTCATAATTCTTATTTTTAGCATCGTCCCAAGAGATCTCCTAAGAAAGAAGAAGAAGCGGAGGTAAATAGAAAATATCTTTTAGAGGGCTTAGAGTTGACAACGGTGAATTCTCTTGGCTTAATAGAGAGCCAAGAAATGTCTCAAAAAGATGTCCTAAACTCTTAGGGACCTCCCTTTATATAGATAATCAATATGTTATCAACCCATAGATGATAACGGATCGGGCTAAAAGGTTATACACATACGGGATCCACATCCAATGACCCAAAACCCAATAACTTAAGTTAGATCATCTAACGAGTTTCGATATCGCAAGTCTTAAATCACATGTAAGCTCACCTTAAGAAGATTAAATTCAATAATCTCCCACTTGAGTTATATGTGATTTGTAAACAATACGTGAATATAACTTTAGTTGATATCAAACTTTATGGATACAATATGCCCCTGTAACAATCTAGTTCATTAACTTCATTGGTATAAGACTAAAAATGTCATAGTTACTGTATATAATTGTAATAAACCCTAACAGTAATCACTATATCAATGTTATTAATGACATAGATCAAGATGTGGATGTGTAGAGTGAAAATTACATGAAATGTGATCAGTATATGTCAATTTTCAACTGATCCAAAGTGACTCAAAAGAGTCTGATCATATTTACTAAAACTTTATATCAAACTACACTAACAAATCATGATCCAAACTTTATAATTTCAAAAGGAATCTATATCACATTTACAAACACCAATGCTAAACAACAGTAGTAAATTATGATATTTTATTTGAGAGTATTAAACAAACAAGATTCTCATTAATATTTTGAACTTTAAGTACGTACAATAATCAAAATAAAATGTTTGTCTTTATTAACAAATATAAAGCAATAAAGAAAATACAGATTCCTACTAGATGAGTTATTCTTCCATAAGAAGGACTCCCATATCTACAACATGCGCATGAAACACCTTAGGCACCAAACCTTTGGTGAGTGGATCAGCTAACATGGAATCTGTGCTAATATGCTCTATCATAACCTGATGACTCTGAACTCTTTCTTTGACTGCTAAAAACTTGATGTCGATGTGCTTGGACTTCGACAAACTGCGGTTGTTCTTGGCATAAAGTTCTGTGACTTTATTATCACAGTAGATCCTTAATGGTCTGTTAATGCCATCAACGATTTGCAATGTTGTGATGAAGTTCCGCAACCAAATTTCGTGATTGGATGCTTCATAACATGCTACTAACTTTGCCTCCATAGTATAAGTGGCTACTAGCGTCTGCTTGACACTCTTCCAAGATATAGCCCCTCCAGCAAACACAAAAATATAGCCCGAAGTGTACCTCCTACTATCCAAGCATCCAACAAAATCGGAGTCTGAATATCCAATCGCCTCCAGGTGATCTAATCTCCGATACGTGAGCATGTGTCTTTTAGTTATTTGCAAATACCGTATCACTCTCTTTACTGCTTTCCAGCGCGATGTTCTTGGGTTACTGATATATTTGCCTAACATCCCCATTATAAACGCTATATCTGGTCGTGTACAAACCTGTGCATACATGATACTTTCCACAGCTGACTCATAAGGGAATTATTCCATCTCCTTTATTTCAAGTTTAAGACGTGGACACTACTGCAAGATAAACTTGTCATCTCTTGACACGGGTGTGTCACCAGGTGTACAATTCTGCATGTCATACCTTATAAGTATTATTTTCAATATATGCTCGTTGTGAAAGTTCAAGAATGTCTCTTGAATGATCACGACATATCTGTATGCCTAAAACAAAAGATGTTTCACCAAGATCTTTCATTTCAAAATTACCAGATAGAAATGACTTAGTTTCATGCAGCAGATCCTTATTATTGCTCACAAGCAATATATCGTTTACGTACAGAACAAGTATAACAAACTTGCTCTCACTGAACTTGACATATATGCACCGATCAACAGGGTTCTCTTTAAATCCAAATGAGGTAATCACTTGATCAAATTTTCGGTACCACTGATGGAACGTCTGTTTCAAACCATAAATGAACTTCTTTAATCTACATACTAGGTGCTTTGAGTCCTCAAACTCAAAGTTCTCTGGTTACACCATAAATATAGACTCCTCAATGTCTCCATTGAGGAATGCAGTCTTTACGTTCATTTGATGTAACTCCAAATCATAATGAGCTACAAGTGTCATGATTATCCTAAGGGAGTCTTTCGTCAACATAGGTGAGAAAGTCTCCTTATAATCAATGTCTTCTTTCTAAATAAATCATTTGACAACAAGACGAGACTTATACTTTTCGATATTGCTCTTTGAATCCTGTTT
>JBBUKS010000073.1:6924175-6937431 GCA_038050645.1 Hedychium gardnerianum | reverse complement strand
CATGACTGTCATGTCAGAAAAATGGTCACCTCGACCAGTTTGCTATAAATAAAGGCTGTGACCTCCTATTTTTGAACAACACACTTCGTTTTGCATTTCCTACTTCTGCAAATTAAGTGTCTGTGCTTTCAACGTCTGTAAAGAGACTACTCCGCCGAAAGGAGCTATTTTAGTAGAGATATTCTTTGTCTTGGATTAACAACCTCTCTGATTGTAACTAAGTAAATATTTAATGTCTCTTTCTTTTATATATATATATATATATATATTTTAACGTGTGTATCCTTGCTTAAGTAAGAAGCAAGAGAATAGAAGTGCTTTTATTTACAGGTTTGTCCAACCCCTCTAAACTGGTCCAACTGTTTTAACAGAATCAACCAGCGACGCTATGAAGCCTCACCTTTATCCATATCTGTTGTCAAGTAATAAAAATATCGATCCACAAGGACTGTTGATTAAGCACTAGTTAAGTTCGCAAAGCAAGTTATCTAGACGATCGAAAGTTTAGAAATCATGAACGAGAGCTTGAGAATAAGAGCTTAAGAGAGAGTTGAGAGAGAGAGAGGGAAAGGTTTGAGAGAAGGCCTAGAGCAGAGGTGGTCAAGAGAAGGCATGTGGTCGAAGGGAGAATTGAAATTAGGGGAATGATTCTAGGATATCAATTTCACTATGATCCTAGTTAATGTTTCTAATACATGTTCAACTCCTTACCCTCAATGTTTACGATCTTGTAGGAATTCTAACCAAATTACCGGTATGACCCTACGAAAATTACACCGGAGTGTTTACACCATTTCTTTCCAATGCTATTAAGTAGAAGAGGTAGCATTAAAAGTTTGGTTAAAGGATTATCCTTTGTCACTAAGGGTTCTCGGATCATACAATCTAGATTGCACAAGTCATTTCCTAATATTAAATTGGTGAAAACCCATTAAACTCTAATTAACTAATTCCTTATGGAGAATTGACCCCCATTTCAAGGTGATGACTTTGGAAAGTCCGGTTAAAGGATTACCCTCTATCACTAAGGGCTTCCCGGTCATACAATTCAAAGCATCTCCTCTACATGGTGACAAATCTTTCATATCCACATGCATTCCTCATACACACATTACATCAAACACATACTAGGCACAACACATATAGAATAAGTCATAAACATATCATAGAACAAAAAAATGAGCAAGTTCCTAGTTTATATATCAACATCACATCATAATTACTTCTTACATCCTAGAATTCGGAGATTACTCAATGAAGAAGGAAGAACAAACCAAAGACACGAAAAATAACATTCTTACAATCCAAATCTAAGATAGGAGGAGAAGAAATGCTTATCAAGGAAATTGTCGGTGTCTTCGGGATATTTTCTTGCTCCGGAGGTGGACGGATCATTGAGGCGGTTCGTGAAAGGTGGTTCTCGGGTTTCCCACAAGGCAAGAATCCTTCCCCAAGGAGAGGGGCTGAATCCCAAACCCAAGATGAGTCAAGCAAGGGTTTTCTTTACCCTTTTTTTATACCTACCCAAACTGTCCAGATCTGTCAAATTTGTTAGGCTATGCCAAACTAGATTTTTCACCCCTTAGACCACTTTATCTTGGGTTGGACTCTGAATCAAAGTTGTAGCTCTTGAAATTATCTTCAATTTTTAGGTTGAATGCCTTGAAACTCTAACCAAACCAAAAATTATGGTGGTTCAAAGTGTGATCTGCAGTCTGAGCAGAGTATGCGACATGACTGTGCCTAAGAGGCACGACTGTGCCTTTTATCATAGCTAGACCATGTTTTCTCCTATTTCACTCTGAATCAAAGTTATAAATCTTAAAATTATCTACATTTTGGTAGGTGGATCGGCCTGTGACTCCAACCGTGCAAAAAGTTATGACCGTTAACTTTTGGTTTACAGTCCGCCAAGGATTTGACACGACCTTGTGACTCATGCAACACGGTCGTGTCTCATAGGCAAGGCCATGTCATGGCAAGTATGCTGGAGTGGAGCACGACCTGGCCGTGGGAGTTGCTGGATTTGTTGAGGGACATGACTGAAAGATAGACATGGTCGTGCCTCTTTCTGGAATTCTTGAATGTCGAGGTTGGAAGGGCATGACCATTCCTGGGAGGCACGACCGTGTCTCAGCCAATGAAGGCACGACCATGTCTCGGCCAATGAAGGCACAACCGTACCTTGAAGAGGCATGACCATGCTTGCTTATTTTTCTCCCCAATCTTGGTCGAATATCCATTTTGCTTCATTTTAGCTTCAAATTACGTCTTGTTAATCAAAAATACAAAAGAGCAGATCTC
The DNA here is from genome assembly GCA_038050645.1 of Hedychium gardnerianum. NCBI lineage: Eukaryota > Viridiplantae > Streptophyta > Magnoliopsida > Zingiberales > Zingiberaceae > Hedychium > Hedychium gardnerianum. Next base: position 6,935,127 of record JBBUKS010000073.1, on the reverse strand, counting down.
CAAACCAAAAGAATAAAAACATGACAATATAATGAAATATAGTGTGATAATATATATTATACTTAGTAAAATATAAGTAGATATGCAACAAATAATGTCTAAAAATATATATAATCTACGCACATCACACCCCTAGACTTAAACCTTTGTTTGTCCTCAAGCAAAACTTGCAATCTAGATTCATGAGTGTAAATACCACATCATAATCCCTTGTGAATCATTCTAATCATATCGTGTAGTTTCACTAATGAGAAAGATAACAAAATTATTTGAGTGCGGCCTAAGTAGAAGTTCTCCATGCTTAGTGTGATGAGTGACTTAACCTTTTTAAGTGTCAATCTCCAAACCTAGTCAAGTTGTCATCTAAACATGTTCCTCATGCTTTCGGCGATAGACACTTACTTGCCACTTGCAAATTTCATCCCTCTCAAACTATACAAGGTCTCAAAGAAATACTCACCATCAAGAGAAGTTATTTCCTTAATAACCTAACTTGGTCTCAAAGGGGAACTTATTAGTTTCCACTCACGATAACTATTTTTATATCCTTATTCTCCTTATTTTTTTTTACTGTGGATATTTTATTTTTCAACTCAATTTTTATTTCTCTTTTTTTTTTCGAGATACATATTTTTCCCAATGAGTTGACATGAACTGAAGTTATCTAGTAATCAAAATGTAGTTGAGAAGCCACAAAGGAAAACAAGCATACTAGTCCGGTTCTATGAATCATAACTATTTTCAGAAGTATTTACCATCAAAATCAAGCATAGTGTGAAGAGATTCTTAAACTAGGCTAACATTCAAACTCTTCCAATAAAAATATTGCTCACTTCATGATATCTACAGATATGAGAAGATAGATCACTAAACATACTAGCATGTTTTATCATAATAATATGAAAGTCTAGATATAAGCATACGAGTATCTTGCTATGAGGAACAAACAAATAATGACATGATATATGAAGCAACTATAAAAATTTATTATTCAAAAAAAATATTGACAAAAATTAATCGACAAACCAACATATATACATCCCCCTACACTTAAATCTTTCATTATCCCAATGAAAATAAAATATATTACAGAGGACGTGGGAAAAATAGGAAGATAGGGAGGGTAACAAGTGATGTGCGTCAAGTGTATAAGTTATTCCACCGCTGAAGGCAACCCTCCATTTGGTAGTCACACTCCTCCTCATCTTTGAAGCCTGCAGAAAGAATAATAGAAAAGAAAAATCAGGTAGAGGGATTGGGTTAGGGAAAAAGAAAAGAAAGGAGAACAAGGGAGGCACGGGAGGCACGACTTGCTCGTGATGGGCATAGGCGGCTCACCTCTCACAAGGCATGCCCGTGCCAAAATGGCACGGCCTACTCATGTCACCTTCTGGAGAAGGATGGGAAAAACACACGATCGTACCTTTTTGGCATGGCCATGTCGTGTTAAGCTTGGCTGGACTGTCAGAGAGAGGCACGACTATGCCAAAAAGGCACGACCTTGTCGTGTCGGCTTTAGCCACCCTCCAGATGAAAGGCACGGTTGTGCCAAAAGGCACAACCTTGCCATGTTGACTATGACCAGCTCAAAATGTGAAGACATGATCGTGCTTTTGAAGCATGAGCTGCCTTTCTTTTCTCCCCATATCCTTATGCACCCAAGGATGTTATTGGACCTAAAATAAACAAAACAAAGACTTAATGAAGAACAAAAACAAAAATGAAGAAATTGAAAATAAAAATAAGATGAAGAACTCTTGGGTTGCCTCCTAAGATGCGCTTGTTTATAATCATTAGCTCGACCCCTTCATTAGTTTCTAAATCTCGCTCGTGCCGGAGTAAGATACTTTTGGACTTTCTTGACAATGTCCCCAAATTATGGAGAGAGCTATCATAATGGGATTAGTATCATGAAGCACCGCTCCCTTCGTCTTCATCTCCTTTAAGGTTGTTCCTGGAGGTCAGAGACAATTTAGTTGAAGAATCTAGTCCCAAGCGCTATAAAAACCTGCACACCCAATGAAAGAGCACACCTCTCACACGCATGCAAGATAAGGAAGAACTAGAAAAATATCAAATGTAACTGAGCATGTATCTAAAAATGAATCACATCCATCAAAATTCATTATAAATACCTCTATGAAATTTTCTAAAAGATCACGAGAGCTACTAACCTTGTAGTGTTGAAAGGTACCTGAAAGTTCTAAATAAGTGAATGTGACTTTTTCTGGGTCAAGTAAGGGCTCTAACTCTGGCTCTGGTGGTGGTTCCTATAAATGTTGTGATTCTTGGGATTTTTTTTTACTGCAAAAGTTCTTACACTTTCATCATTAATTAGTTCAATTCCTGCAACATCCATACTGTCAAATAATTGTGTGACCAAAGAAGGTGATTCTTGAGATACTGCTTCCATAGCATAAGTTCCTATACTTTCATCCACAACATTATCATAAGTAGTGAAGAGTACACTAACATCAACATCTACTTCAGGAGAATTAACAATTTCATTGGCAATCTTAAACTGATTACCAATAATATCAACTTCATCGAATATGTCAAATTCTTCAAATTCCTTGGCTTTCACTAGCCTTTGTGGAAAGGAGATTGGTGGTACATAAGTTCTCGGTGGATGCATTGGGCTAAGTCCAACGTCATTGTTAGCTTGAGGCACATGAACCAATCGTTGAGGAAACTGTATTGATGGTTTATAAACCCTTGTTGGAGTGGTGAGTGGGTTGAGTTTTTTGAATCTTTTATTGATCGTGGTGAAGGCTTGTCAAGTCATGGCTCAGATTTGTCATAGCAAAAAGATTTTTCCTAAGATTCCGAGAGTTGTGGTGAAGGTCTAATAAATTGTGGAGCTAATCTCTCAATCTTGGGATCTAATTGATTGAACCTCTCATTCTGTAGCTTAATGACATTCTTTATCGGGTTCTTAAAATTCCCGAGTGGTTGAAACAACTCTTGATTAACGTTCAAATTTGCATTCATGGCTCACACTTCTAGGATTCTTGGGGAAGATGTAATCCAATTTTCATCTGACCACTTATGGAGGTTCATTGTCACTCGATTAATTAAGTCTATGCTTCATTTAAACTTTTATTCATCAAAGAACCTCCTGCAGTTGAATCTAATAATGTCTTATATGAAAATGAAATCCCCATATTATATATATATATGCATAGTCAGTCGCTTTTCCAAACCATGTTGATGACACTACCACAATAAACCCTTAAATCTATCCCATGCTTCAAAAAGTGATTCTTTGTCTTTTTGAGCAAAGCTTTTGATTCTATTCCTCATATACGTCATTCTACTTGGAGGGAAAAAATGATTCAAAAATCATTGCTCCAATTGTTCCCAACTTGTTATGCTTTGTTGAGTGAGAGAATACAACCAAGTCTTTGCTCTATCTTTGATATTGAAAGGAACTGCCATCAACCGAATAGCATTAACAGATACTCTGTCACAATTCATCATATTGCAATGGTCATGGAATATCTGAAGGTGTAAATAAGGATTTTCTGAAATTTCTCCTCATAATTTGTGACTTTGTATCATGAAAATTATTGCTGGGTCTAGTTGGAAGTTGACAACATCGATATGAGATTGCACAATAAGAGAACTTGCTCTTACAGATATGGGTGTGAAAAATTCTCTCAAAAGCCTGTTTGCCCTATCAGATCTCATCGTTTCTTATAAAAAAAATTAGTAAGTTTTTGGATAAAAATTCACAATCACCTACAAAATAGAATTATTAGAAAAACAAGAATGCAAAATTTAAATAGCAAGAAAGAAAAATGCAAAATTAAAGAAAGCAAAGTAAATTGCAAAGCTATTCACAAAACAAAAAATACAAATTTTACTAAAAAAAGAAAAGAATCTAGAGTAACTAAATTACTTATAACTAATATTAATCGAAAACAGTCTCCAGCAATGGCACAAAAAAATTGTTGTTTTATTGCAAGTGCATGGTAAAGTCATCAAGTAATAAAAATATTGATCTATATGGACTATTGATTAAGCACTAGTCAAGTTCGCAAATCAAGTTATCTAGACGGTCGAAGGTTGATTGAACGCTTGAGAACTAGAGTCTTGAGAGAGAGAGAGAGATCACTGAGAGAGAGAGAGTGAGCAAGAGAGAAAGGTTTGAGAGAAGGCCTAGAGTAGAGGTGGTCAAGAGAATAAAGTGGTCAAAGGGAGAAGTTAGAATTGAGGGAATGATTCTAGGATTTCAATTTACTATGATGCTAGTTAATGTCCCTAGTACATGTTCACCTCCTTACCCTCCATGTTTACGATCTTGTAGAGATTCTAACCAAATTTTCAGTATAACCCCGTGAAGATCACACCAAAATATTTACACCATTTTCTTCCAATGCAATTAAGTAGAAGAGGTAATATAAAAAGTCTGATTAAAGGATTATCCTCTGTCACTAAGGGCTTCCCAGTCATACAATCTAGATTACACAAGTTACTTCCTAACATTGAATTAATGAAACCTATTAAACTCTAATTAGCTAATCCCTTATGGAGAATTGATCCCCATTTCAAGGCCATGACTTTGGAAAGTCCAATTAAAGGATTACCCTTTATCATTAAGGGCTCCTCGGTCATACAATCCAAAGCATCTCCTTTACATGGTGAAAAATCCTTCACATCCACATACATTCTTCACACACATTACATCAAACACATACTAGGCACAACACATATAGAACAAGTCATAAACATATCATAGAATAAAGAAATAGGTAAATCCCTAGTTCATACATCAACATTACATCATAAATACTTCTTACATCCTAGAATTTGGAGATTACTCCACCAAGAAGAAAGAACACACCAAAGATATGAAAGAAAACATTCTTACAACCCAAATTTGAGAATGAAGGAGAAGAAATGCTTAGCGGGGAGATTGCCGATATCTTTGGGATGTTTTCTTGCTCTAGAGGTGGACAGATCGTCTTGATGGTGGAGATGAATACTCTATGATTTCCTCTAGAAGGGGAAAACTCTCTCCCAAGGAAGGGGGAGGAGCCCCTTGGTCCAAGATGCCCCAAAAGAAGGGTTTCTTGACCCTTTTATAGGTCCCACGACCATGGGACCACGCCACACGGCCGTGCCTATGAGGCACGGCCGTGCCATGAGAAACTCTATGAAAAACACATGGCCATGCCTGGTTGTGGGAAACAAACTTGATGCACACATGGCCGTGCATTTTGGCACAGCTGGCCGTGGGAGATTCTGCTCTAGCTGAGTGCCATGCTGGAAGAAGCACGACCATGCCTTTAGGCACGATGTAGCCGTGGGATCTTCTGGATTCTACTGGTGGCACGGCTAGAAGAAGCACGACCATGCCTTTGGACATGACCTAACTGTGGGATCTTCTAGTGACACAGCTGGAAGAAACATGATCATGTCTTTGGCAATGGCCCGATCATGGGTGTTGCTGGAAAATTGGCCATGGGCGTCTTTAGAGACACGGTCGTCGTCATGCACAATAATTCATCAAGTAATAAAAATATTGATCTATACGGACTATTGATTAAACACTAGTCAAGTTCGCAAAGCAAGTTATTAGATGGTCAAAGGTTGGTTGAACGCTTGAGAACTAGAGTCGTGAGAGAGAGAGATCACTGAGAGAGAGAGAGTGACTCATTTAAAAACCTAGAGCAGAGGTGGTCAAGGGAAGACAAGTGGTCAAAGGGAGAAGTTAGAATTGGGGGAATGATTTTAGGATTTTGGTTTCACTATGATGCTAGTTAATGTCCCTAGTACATGTTCATTTCCTTACCCTCCATGTTTATAATCTTGTAGGGATTCTAACCAAATTACTAGTATGACCCCGCGAAGATCACACCGGAGTATTTATATCATTTTCTTTCAATGTTATTAAGTAGAAGAGGTAATATAAAAAGCCCAGTTAAAGGATTACCCTTTATCACTAAGGGCTCCCCGGTCATACAATCTAGATTACACAAGTTATTTTCTAACATTGAGTTGGTGAAACCCAATAAACTCTAATTAGCTAATCCCTTATGGAGAATCAACCCTCATTTCAAGGCGATGACTTTGAAAAGTCTGATTAAAGGATTACCATTTGTCACTAAGGGCTCTCCGGTCATACAATCCAAAACATCTCCTCTACATGGTGACAAATCCTTCACATCCACATGCATTCATCACACACACATTACATCAAACACATATTAGGCACAACACACATAGAACAAGTCATAAATATATCATCAAACAAAGAAATGGGCAAATCCCTAGTTCATACATCAACATCAACATCAACATCACATCATAGTTACTTTCTATATCCTAGAATTCGGAGATTACTCCATGAAGAAGGAAGAACAAACCAAAGACTTGAAAGAAAATATTTTTACAACCCAAATTTGAGAATTAAAGAGAAGAAATGCTTAGCGGGGAGATTGCCGATGTCTTCGGGATATTTCCTTGCTTCGGAGGTGGACAAATCATCTTGATGGTGGAGATGGATGCTTTAGGGTTTCCCCTAGAAGGGAAAAACTCTCTCCCAAGGAAGAGGAAGGAGCCCCTCTTGTCCAACATGCCCCAAAAGAAGGGGTTCTTGACCTTTTTATAGGTCTCACGGCCACGGGACCAAGCCACACGACCGTGCCTATGAGACACGGTCATGTCGTTAGAAACTTCCAGAAAAACACACGATCGTGCCTTTTGGCATGACCTGACCATAGGAAACAAGCTTGATGTAGACACGACTGTGCATTTTGGCCCGGCCTGGCCGTGGGAGATTCTGCTCCAACTGAGTGGCATGACTTGAAGAAGCACGACCGTGCCTTTGGGCATGGGCTAGCCGTGGGATCTTCTGGATTCTATTAGTGACATGGTTGGAAGAAGCACGACCATGCCTTTAGGCATAGCCTAGCCGTGGGATCTTCTAGTGGCACGGTTGGAAGAAACACGACCGTGCCTTTAGGCACGACCTGGCCATGGGTATTGTTGGAAAACTGGTCATGGGCATCTTCAAAGACACGACCATCCCCTAAGGCATGACCATGTATCGGCAAATGAAGGCTCGACCGTGCCTTGAAGTGACACAAGCATGCTTGTTGAATTTTGCTCCCCAAGCTTGCTCTAATGTCCATTTTAGCTTCAAATTGTGTCCTATCAATCAAATACGAAGAGAACAAATCTCCGAACCAAAGGAGTAAAAATATGATAATATAATAAAATAGGATGTGATAATGTATATCATACTCAGTCAAATATAAGTAGATGTGCAACAAATAATGCCTAAAAACATATATAATCTATGTACATCAGTATCCACTCCGAGCAATCATCAAGATGACTTCATGAAGCCTCGAGTCTCGATTCTGTCTTTAGTACTAGACGATGAATGGAGACAAGGTGATCCGAGAGAGAGTCCCGAACTTGGTTTGATACCCAGCGACACAAGGCAACCTAATAGTATGAAATGAAGTTGACGACAGCGATATAGCTACTGTCCAGGGTGAACAACTTGCTGCTGGCAAAGAGGGTAGCAAGTCAGGCAACACCAAAGTTCTGGCAATAACCTTTGCTTGCTGGAACAACACCTTCGGTGGTTGTGGAAGCTGCTTGATGGCCAATAGCAGCAGGATAGCAAGTCCGATCGGTGTTTATTGGCCAGAACACAGGCAACAACGAAGGTGGCAAGAACCTCCTTCCTTGTTGCTGTCCTTGGGCAACGGCGGCAGCACACGGGCGGCAGTTATTGGCTAGAGGGCACTTCTCTGGCGTCCTCCTAGTCGGAGGGAGGTTGTTGGCCGGATGTGGGGTGTAGGCCAATGGTAGTGTGCTGGCTGGAGGTGGTTGGGAGGTGGCACAAGGAGACCTTCTTTTCCTTGTGGCCAGCGACAATAAGAGAGGAGGAGACGAGAGAGGAATCAAAACCTAATTGCTCTTTCTCTTTAATCTATATCATTATATAGATTTCCTATCGAGTTTGAGGAACAAGTCCAAAAACCATTCCTGCTAAGCCAACCCCATCTATTAGCCTTAAGTTTGGTTCAAGACTAAACCAACTTGGTTTAAAACCAAAACACCTTGGTTCAATAACCAAACATCTTTTAATTAAAGTCAAACTAATTTGGTTTATAATTAACCAAAGAGGGTTTAATTCGTCTTCAAAAGACGTGGTCCATTCGCGCTTCCATTGCGACACAATATTTTTCATATTTGCCCTTCATTTGGTCCAACCACACTCAATCTCTCTCGATTTGAGAATCCAATTCTCAAACTCATTTTTAAGTCTTTCGGATAAACTTGTAGTGCATGTGACCAATAGGCTCCTGGTTATGTTATCCATTCATAATTAACTATTAATTACGAACATATCATGAGTGACACCTAGTAGTACATCATGATCCCTAATCGATTGAAAAATCAACGGTTGATCCCAGAAATACTTCTGAACCCTTCAGCAGCTATAGTGAGTCGTGCCTTATTCCTTTCACTCGTCTTATACCCATTTGATTCATGACATGATCTATGTGTCAGTCTCCACTAGGCTGACTACGTCACACTTAGCCCAAGTTATACTTTCTCGTCCTGTGAATTCAAATTACTCAGACATGTGTCCAAGAGTGTTATACTCTTGACATGTATTGCTTTGGCCAAAATATCGAGTAATAATCCTGACAAGCGGTCATATGATATACATCTCCTTATATAAGGAGTGATGAATCCTTTATGGGCTATCCAAATATCTTTAGGCATTTCAACTTATACCCAATCATCTTGTACCCACACCTCGGTGGAGATGTATCGACTAAGATGTCAAAGTATAAGTCTCCATGACCAAGGTGACTTGAATACCTTAAGTCAAAAGAAAATTGCACTCGAGCTGCAATAAGATTTTCATTGGCATATCCATTTATCTATAGCACCATATGAAGTCTCATGGTAGGTCACTCCAATGAATTAGTTACTCATAACTAGCATCCACATTTAAATCTCAAAATCCCAATGTCTTTAGCTAGTGAGGAGCAACTACTTGGATAAATCAAGGAGTATAACACGTGTTAGTCTCTCAGAATTGATGATGTCCAAATTCATTAATTCATCGACTAGAAAATATTTCAATACATTTATAATTACACATGTAGAGATGCTCAATAGTTGTGATCCAAACACAAGTTCTCTCATGCTATGAATCGTATTGTGAACATTTAGAAATGAGTTTAAGATACAATCATATACATAAAGAATGTACACTCAAATAGTGAATATTTATTTATCCAATAAATAGTATATCTCATAAGACGATTGCCTTTGAACATCTCTCAAATATAACATACTTTTACTTAGCCTAATGCCAATCGCTATGGTATCCTATACCATAGGCCTGGACGAGACTCTCAAATTTACTTTGTGGTAGAGCCTTTGTCAAAGGATTTGCTAGGTTTCCTTTCGGTGAGAATCTTCTCAATTTGTATTCTTTTCCTATTAATAATCTCTCTGATTAAATGATAATGCCGAAATACATGTTTGGATCGTTGGTGAGACTTGGGTTCCTTAGCCTGCGCGATGACTTCATTATTGTCGTAGTAAACATGTAATGCTTCAACAATGGTCGGAATCACAACAAGTTCAGTTATGAACTTCTTGACCCAAGCTGCTTCCTTTGCTGCTTCAAAAGCCGTAATGTATTCTATTATATTTGAGAGATGTCCTAAGACAATCATCTTATGAAATGTACTATTTATTGGATAAATAAAGATTTACTATTTGAGTGTACATTCTTAATATATATGATTGGATCTTAAACTCATTTACTGAATATCCGCAATACAATTCATATCATGAGAGAACTTGTGATTGGATCACAACTAGTGAGCATTTCTATATGTGTAATTATGAATGTCTTGAAATATTTTCTAGTCGATGAATTGACGAGTATGGATATCATTGATTCTGAGAGACTAGCACGTGTTATACTCCTTGATTTAACCAAGCAACTGCTCCTTCTTAGATGGAGACATTGGGATGTCGAGAGTTAAACGTGGATGCTAGTTAAGGGTAACTAGTTTAATTGAGTGACCTCCATGAGACTTCATATGATTTTATACATATATGGATATGCCAATAAAGATTTCATTGCCACTCGAGTGCAAGTTTCCTTCGATTTGAGGTATTCAAGTCACCTTGATCATGGAAACTTATACTTTGACATCTTAGTCGATACATCTTCACGGAGGTGTGGGTACGAGATGATTGTGTTGGTGCTGGAAGCATTAGCTAATCGAACCTATGTTTTGATAGATGAAAAAGGTTTAAAGTTAATGTTTATTGTTATCTAATGAATCTGACTAAGTATACAGGAAGCTCAAATAGAAAGTCCTAAGAGAACTTAGACAAGGTAAAATTCCTAGTTGAGGCTAAGCAATGAAGTCTTGGTCAGTTGGACTGGGCAAGAAGTCCTGATCAAGGAGATTGGGCAATGAAGTCCTGGTCCATGGGACTGGGCAAGAAGTCCTGATCAGGGAGATTGGGCAATGAAGTCCTGGTTCGGGGGACTGGGCAGAAGTCTTGGCAGATTGAGGATACTGGACAGAAGTTCTAGGGGTTGAGGACACTAGGCGGAAAGCCTTGGGGGTCGAGGACACCAAGCAGAAGTCTAGCCGGGTCGAGGATCAGACGTCTAGCAGGAAGTCTCGGAGGTCATGATCGGATGCTGAGCGAAAGTCCAAACAGTTTGGAGGTCCAATTGTTTGGCAACAGGTAAACTCTCCTGAGAGGAGTATGTGAGGACACGTTCCCTGTTGAGGAAATAGTAGGCGTCGGTTCTACCAAGGGTTTCATGAAAAACTCAAAAGTCAGAATTGGACAGTCCCGAGTTTGTCAAATGTTATTTCTTATGTTATATATTGTGTCTATGCTAACATTGTGATGCAGAAGTTAAAGCCTGAAATTTG
>JBBUKS010000073.1:6897097-6914918 GCA_038050645.1 Hedychium gardnerianum | reverse complement strand
TGTCGCTAATGTTTTTTTTTTTACTTTCAAATATTTTTAAAATTATTAGCGACGTAATTTAAAATTCCGTCGCTAATATAAGAAATTTAGCGACGGATAAAATACTGTCGCTAATAGCGACCGAAATTTAATTTCGTCGCTATTTGTTCTTTACGACCGGTTCGTTAGGGACGGAAATTTTCCGTCGCTAATCGGTCGCTACTGTTACTGTTACTTAGCGTGGAGTCCAGTATTATCTTCGAGGAAATTAATTTCTAATTACGCCACGATTAAAAATTGACTCGTGACTTTATCATTGGATCGTAGTGTGGAGGACTTTTTTTCCCCTTTTACTATCATGACTGAGATGTAGGGATAATTTTCCCGACGGTTCGGACCTCGTGGAAAAATTCTGAAACGAGGATGGATTCAAAGAATTTTGTTAGATATGAATTTAAGTTTAGGAATTTTTAAAATTCTCGAAGTTAATCGGGATGAATATGAGAATGTTATTTTCATTCCTAAAAGTGTCTTGATACGATATGATGGGGATGAAAATAGGGATAAAGACGGGGATGAAAATATCCCGATTAATTATGTAAATAATAGATGAGAAATGCAAATTTTCGAGGATAGAAAGTGAAGATAGAGATGGGGACGAGGATTTAATCCTTGTGAAATCGGAGATGAAGATTTCTCGATTAAAAAAAATCAGAGATAAAAATGAAAATAAAAATAGAAATATAATTCGAAGGCGAAAATAAGAATGATAAATTCGTTCTCACTCAATTCTATTATCATCCCTATTTAGATGTCTTTTTACATGGGAGACTCATTAAACTTTTGTTTTTTGTTTTTTTGATTTCGAAATTCCATAATCCTAACTTTTTCACTTTGATAAACTTGTAGTTAGAGGCTTTTCCATATAGAGTTGGAAACACGAGTGAATTAAAATAATATTTTCATCATCTATGTAAGACCATTATCAATAAGGCTCAGTTTACCTATAAGGGAAGGTAGAGTAGAAATGATGAAAGATATCAACTTAATTTACCATGTCAAGAAGTGGAAGAATTGAGAGGATTAAGAACAAATTTGAAAATGAAAGATGGATGTGCAATGCAGGTCGGTTTTAGGCATGAGTCATTAAAGCCTATGTTTAAGGCTCTAATTTTTATTAGAATTTATTATTTTTAATATATTAAATATATTTTTATGTATATATATATATTTTTTAAGAGAATGCAACAGAATATGACTGACGTGATAAAAAATTTATATCTCATTCTCTAATCAAAGCTTCGGATTTCATAAAAGATTTCGTTATGATTCCAACAGATAGAGCTATAAAGGGGTTCTCTTTTAAATATTTTATTTTATTTTTTAGTTATGTATGTTATTTTATAAGATCTAATATATTCCTCTTTAATATCTCTTAATCTTAATCTTCTCTTGTTACATTTCTCCTTCGTCGGTGACGTTTTCTCATCTGATAGATAAGAACGTGAATTAAAAAAATATATATCCATACACTGCAAAACAAAAATACTATTTTTTTTTTCAAGTTCCTCCTCTTCCCCTTTTCCAACTCTCCCTCTCTAGGCGCTTCTCTCGCTCATTGAGATTGGGAAAGAGAAACAACACCTAAAGTTGATACGCTGATTCGGTTGGTGTTATTATGTCCCTTACTTGATTAAGTTCAAATGTTGATGCATTCGTCCGTATTGTGTCCGATCAAAATTGAGAATTTTATTATTGTTGAGCAATAGTGAGTTAGATATTTTTACCATTTGTTTTTTTATAGACATTAAATTTAACTTTTATTTAGATGTGTTTACAAGTATAAATTTTTTGATTTTTTCCTTTATCTCTATTCTATTATTTACAATTATTCTGATTTAGGTGATGAAAAATATAATTTATTTTTTCTTTTGTTTTGTGCCTAAAAAGACTCATTTAATTTTTGATAAATGATAATGACTGATTTCGTCTTGTTATGATCTTCATTTATTAGAGATTATATTGAGTTTTGTCATTTTGTACATATATTATTTATTTATTTATTTATTGTGCTTTACGGTTGATGATGAGTTGATGACAGGAATATAATTCTTTCTACTATTGTCACGTTTCATTATTTTTATTTCCTCAATTTTATTCTTTTTTGCAAAAATAATTCTTTCTGTCTTTCATTTGAGTAATTAGACATACTTAATTATATCTTTCTTCATTTTAAAATAATTTTGAATACACTTATTTTCAGGTAAGTGAATTGTACATTTATTATCTCCTTGGAAAAAAATTATTATCAAAACTTGAATATGAAAATTTAATTAATAATTTTGCATCTAAAAAACTAGAAAATTAAATTATATATATATATATATATATTTTAAATTAATATTTTAATTTGTTTGAAAAAAAATTAAAACCACACTTGTTGGTCCCAAGTGAATGAAAAAGGATGGGGATTTTTTTTTAAAAAAAAATAATGTTGAAGGTTTAAAAAAAAATTCACCTGAGATCTCAAATAGGTTTGAGTTGATCCTGATGTAATAGATAGATACATAGAAGGCGATATACAAACTCATAATAGTAGGGATGAATTCAGAAGATGGATTGTATTATGGGTATAAAAGGGATGGGCTAAGTGTCAAAATAAAATGAAAAAAAAAATAGAAAAAGAAAGAAATGGCACATCAATTCTCTTTGATGTTATAAAATACTTAATTTTTTTTTAAGTTGGACTTAAAGTCCACGATAGTCCTATCTTAAATACATCTTTACGTAATATACAGACGATGAGATAGATATACAAATCATGTACAACAAGCAAATGATGGAAAACATATGATGAAAGAAAGGAGAAGAACGTGTCAATGACAATAAATATATTTTCAACGTGCTTATAGGATCATTTTGGTTCAAAAATTAATTATTTATTTTTAGAGTTGATATCAATAAACACTTGATAGATGCCTTAATTTTAGTGGCAAAAAAGTAAAATGCTCGTTTTCGTGCTTCCATCAATTCGTTCCAAGACTAACATGAAGAAGATAAATCACGGAAGCTAGTCTAGCTAGTCCGAATAGTGACCAGTACATGAAAAAGAACAAAAACTTAATTACTAGTCAGGATTTAATCATCAGACTTTATGATGACAATACTCCATATATTAACCATCAGTCTATCTAACTTTAATTTTCCTATCTACCTTTTCATTGTTTGCTCTCCAAGTAAATCAACTCCCTGTCGAATCCAAACTAACTTCCTTAAAAACGTTTTAAACTAATATTAATTTATTATCATATATGATTTCATCGACAAAAATAATTTTACATAAAACAAATTTAAGCATAAATTGTTGTTATTATTGGTAGATTTTTGTCCTCTTTAATTATTATTTAAATTAATAATTATTTATGATTTATTTCTTTCCGATTGAGGTCAAGCTTAAGCGCTTGTTGTATTTGATCGATCGCGTGATTCGTTGCCGACACAAACATTCTTCAATGCCATTGTTACATATAAATCTCCCATCTCTCTCTTCCCCAGATCTGATCTCGTCTCACTCTATCTCTCGCACACTCGCTTCCTCCACTTCCTCCGCTCCACCTCTGCCGGTAACCACCCGTCGTGCTGGGATCCGTGGAGATCTCGTTTAGGATTTCGCAAAAATCGGCATCAGGTCTTTCGTTTTCAGACTCTCGGTAACCACTCTTTCGATTCGTTCCTATTCTTGTTGCGATCTGGGCAGTGACTTTTTTTTTTCTGTCGTTCTTTGGTGATTGCGGTTGTTTTGGTGGGTTTGCTTTCCTGATCACGTAGATGTTCGTGAGATCTGTGCGAGCGATAGTGTTCGTATTCTTGGCTCAACTCTCGAACTTCCAAGATTTTCTGAAAAGAAACAATTTGTTCGTTTTTGTTTCTATCGGTGTTTTAAGCACTGTGAGGGTGAGATTTTTGGATTGGTCCTTTTGGGATGCAATTCTTTTCGGCAGTGGTTTTATTGCTTACGTGCTGTTGAGGGAGTTTCTAGATTGACCTAACTAGGTTCTGGTTGCTTCTTATTTTTGTTGCTTGATTAAAAAAAAGAGGATTTTACCTGGTTCCCTTCCTTTCACCAGCGTTTGTGCTATGAAACAAAAGTATAGTCACAGAGTCTATATTTTTTTCGCTTTGTTTTATCTTTAATTCTTATGGTTTCTCCATTACTTCAATAATCCTTTTTCTTATTCGTTTTGTTGACATCTTGCAATATGTGTTTTGATTTCAGTTTCTCCTTTTTTTTAAGGTCGATAAGTTGTTAGAAACATCTGGCTCTTGCAGGTTTTTACTCGTTAAAATACCACAGTTACTTTTTGATTCCTCTTCAGAAATTTTGTATCAGAAGCTTGTTGGAATTTAGGCCACTGAACTCTGAACACCTTGTGCTGATTCGAATCCTATTATACTGCAGGGTCTCATATGCTTCGACATTGGATGCTATTTTGAGTATCCTGATACTTAGCTCTCTGCTAGAGCTCTATTTCCAACACGATGAGGGGGAGAGATGGAGGCCAAAACAAACACTTGGTCCCATCATTGTGTATCGGGTTCCTTTGTCTAATCTTTTTGGTTCTATACTATGGCTCCTTTGGTACTCAAGGGCAGCATGCTAACTCTGCAATTGAATATGGTACCAAATTTTCAAGAACGATTGGCTGGTCTAGTGTGGATAATTCAGAGTTAGGAAAATCGGATGAGTCTATTTTTAGTCAGGAGGGAGACGATGGCCTTGTACCAAAAAGCTTTCCTGTAAGTAAATTTGGAACTAGCCATTTGTCTTTTAGATCATCAATGAATTTAGAAACTCTAATTAATTTTCTCTACTTTCCTACAGGTCTGTGATAATCGACATTCAGAGCTCATTCCTTGCCTAGACAGAAATCTTATTTACCAGACAAGACTTAAGCTAGATTTGTCTCTGATGGAACATTATGAAAGACATTGCCCACAGCCTGAGAAGCGCTACAACTGTTTGATTCCCCCACCAACTAGCTACAAGGTTAGACATGCAATATCTGTTTCAGAGATGTCCTGAACGTTTTACTTCATTTTCTGTGTGATTGCTGTTTCATGTTCTCTGAGTCTTCTAAGTACCTATTTTTGTATATGATGCTGTAGGTACCAATAAAGTGGCCACAAAGCAGAGATGAAGTTTGGCAAGTAAACATCCCTCACACACATCTGGCACATGAGAAATCTGACCAGAACTGGATGGTTGTAAGGGGAGATAAGATTGTTTTTCCAGGAGGTGGCACTCATTTTCATTATGGAGCTGGTAAATATATTTCACACATTGCAAATGTAAGTCCACATTTTGTGAATTAATATCATTAAAAGTTTATTTTTTCCTTTTTAGTAAAATTATGCTTCTATCATTCACAATTGGGAATTCTTATGAAATCTTCTTTTTCAAATTGACTAGTCATTTTTGTTCTCTGGGCCTTATTTTCCCTAGCGGCGTCTTGTCTGGTTCACTCATTAATTTGTCTTGATACAGAGAAATAATTCTTTATTTGGATTGACAGATGCTTAACTTCTCGAACAATATACTAAACGATGAAGGAAGACTCCGTACAGTTCTGGATGTTGGTTGTGGAGTTGCTAGCTTTGGAGGATATCTCTTGTCATCTGATATCATAGCTATGTCTTTGGCACCTAATGATGTTCATCAAAATCAGATTCAATTTGCACTTGAGAGGGGAATTCCTGCCTACCTTGGTGTCCTTGGTACAAAGAGGCTTCCTTATCCAAGCAGATCTTTTGAATTTGCACATTGTTCTCGATGTCGAATTGATTGGCTGCAAAGAGATGGAATCCTTCTCCTTGAGTTAGATAGGGTGCTTAGGCCAGGAGGCTATTTCGCTTATTCATCTCCTGAAGCATATGCACAAGATGAAGAAGACCTGAGAATTTGGAAACAGATGAGTGCACTAGTTGAACGAATGTGTTGGAATATTGCTGCCAAAAAGAACCAAACTGTAATATGGGTTAAACCATTGACAAATGATTGTTACATGAAGAGAGCACCAGGAACTCAGCCACCTCTGTGCAAATCTAATAATGATCCAGATGCGGTTTGGGGTGTCCCAATGGAGGCTTGTATTTCTCCTTACTCTGAACGTGAGTAGTTAGCTTTTTATGGGGGAATATTGATCCTAGATATAACATCTCTCTCTATAGATCTATATATATATTGAGGTATCCTATATTTCATTGTGTAGATGTTTTGGATATTTGATTAGTTTTATCCTACAAAATTGAAAAATGCTGATTTAAATATAAGTGAGAATGTAGCATGGACCCTCTGGTATAGAGGATTCAAACGATGATAAGGAATTAAGCTATGTTGCACTAAACTAGGAGTTTTAAACATATGTTTCAATCAGAAGCCTTCAATTCCTTCTCTAGCATAAATTTTGTTACCATACTCCATGCTACCTAATGTAGATATTTTCTAACATTAACTCAGGATTTTTTACTTAATAGATTTTTCTATTGATTGCAGCAGCGACTATATTATCTACCATTATAAAAATGCTTTGATTTACTCTGTGCTCAATGTTTGACTATGAGATTATTTGCCTGAATTTTTTGTTGATTCTTAAACCTTGCCAACGTAGCTGTGTCACAAAGTAATGGCATAGCCAGGAAAACATAACTGATTTTTTAGGTTTTTTTTTGGTAATGTTAATTTCATAAAAATCCCACTTAGGATAAATAGGTTTCACATTTAGCATATTACCTACATTATGGATATTGCGAGTTAACTTGACAAGTGATTGTACTTATATTGGTTGCCTTTTCCAAAATGACTCTTGGAATTGATACATGTAAATGGCAAGCTTTTATCATGGAAAAACTGTACCATTCACAATCTTGAAGTTTGTCAGTTATTCACTGATCTTCCATTTGCCTTGTGTGTTATTAATTTGGTTGTCAGATCACTGATTTTGAATCCAAAAAAGGGTGTCTGGCCTCAGATTTATGACTGATCATTGCTTCCACAGGTAAAAATGATTATTATATACTCCAAGAAGACTTTAGGCAGTTTAAGTTGGGTATAAACTTTTGGATGTTGAGAATATGGCCATTGTATTAGTATAACTGAAGAAGACCAACTATAAAGGATAGTGCATATTGGTAGAAGTATACAATGATGCTTGAAATATTTAAATAGGAAAGGAGATAGACTTTAAAAACAATTTTGTGATGTTTGAGTACCTCATGCTAAATTGTCTTACATAAGGTGTCATCTTCAGCTTCATCAAAAGTTACTGGCATGATAGCAAGCAAACATTTGTGTCTGGAGTGGAAGTAGATTTTCCTAATATCACTGATATTATCCTTGATACATTGCACTGCAATAACCATGATTAAATGGGGTAGTTAAGCAAGGTTATGTATCTTTAGCTCTGTCATGAAATTTTTTTATGCTAATTTTTTGTGAGTATTCTCTTTTGCAGAGATCCAAAGAGACGGAGGAAGTGGATTGGCTCCTTGGCCAGCTCGCTTGACTACCTCTCCTCCACGCCTTGCTGATTTTGGTATTTCAACAGACATGTTTGAAAAGGACATGGTAAATGTCATTGTATATCATGGTTCGTTAACAACAATGATTATAGTACAGACATGCAAGTAAAGAAGTGATTCTTGCCGGAACAGATTCGTTTTTCTAATGATGCACACACATTTCACAGGAAATCTGGCATCAGAGGGTTGATAGCTATTGGAGCCTATTGGGTTCAAAGATCAGGCCAAATACACTGAGAAACTTGATGGATATGAAAGCAAACTTGGGTTCATTTGCTGCTGCTCTAAAAGAGATGCCTGTTTGGGTTATGAACATTGTACCAGAAGATGGACCTAACACCCTCAAGATAATTTATGACAGAGGCCTAATTGGCACTACACATGATTGGTAAGCCGATATTTCCCTTACGAAGGAGACTATTCTGTTTTTTACTACTTTATATTCCTTCCATGTGTAACTTGTGCGTAATAATTCTGAATACATATTTGCCAACAATGTCGTTGGTGAGTTATTCAAGAACTTCATATTCTTTATCATATCTGATTACATGATTGATGCCATCTGAGCATTCAAAGCAAAGCAAGAAAATTGTAGTTGGCCTGTCAATTTTATGTTTTTGTAGCTTGTTTGATATAGCTAGATTGCCTATTTATGTTAATAATGTCATTTATTTTCATGCTCCCCCATATTGCTCATTCTCTGTGCTTGTTTATTCTAGGAATAGCCTGTAAATTGATTACAGTAGCCTATTATACTACATGACTGTGAGGTTAGTCTGTAACAGATTTTATCTAAATGATGCTGTGTAGATATCGTTCTTTGTATCTGATAGGAATAGCCTGTAAACCTTCTCTTATGGAGCACAAGTGTGGCAAAAACACTTTATATTTTTCCAACTAATACTATGTGTGGCAAAAACAGACGTACAAGTTCCTGTTGATTGAAACATATCTGATGCAAGAAGCTTGAATTTTTCATCCACCTCTGTGCATCTTTTATCCTATCAGATGCATTTTCCATATCAGCAGTCCAGTTGAAGCACTTAAAATTCCCTTTAGGCTGTCATTAGTTGTTTGCGTTCCAATTCATTTTATGTTGGATTACCTGGCTCTTCAAAATTATCATGCTAAATCAGTTTGTTTTTATCATTGTTTATTATAGCATGAACTAATTGAGTCTTGATCAATTCATGAATGTGTTCTCTTTTTCCCCTTTGCCATGCATTGAAGAATTTTTGGCCCTGTATCTAATAGATTTCTTAAGATATAAATCAACGGTGATTCTTCTTTTGATTTTTTTAAATGATACATACTATTTACCAGTAAGCTGTGAGCCAATTCTTGTGGATTTGTAGAATCCGTTGGTGTTGTTCTTGGCCATTCACATTGTTATATTCATCAAATCTTGGGCAGGTGTGAGGCCTTCTCAACGTACCCTCGGACTTACGACCTCCTTCATGCTTGGACCGTTTTCTCTGACATTGAAAAGAAAGGGTGCAGCGCTGAGGACCTGCTACTCGAGATGGACCGCATTCTTAGACCAACTGGTTTTGTGATCTTCCGGGACAAGAAGCCAATCATAGACTTCATCGAGAAGTATCTGACGGCCCTGCACTGGGAATCAGTAGCTACTGCAGACGCCGAAGCCAATTCAGATTTGGAAGACAAGGAAGGCATATTAGTGATACAGAAAAAGTTGTGGCTCATGGATGAAGGCACCAAGGATTCAGCATAATGCCCTTGGATTCATGGAGCTAACTAAAAGAAACATATGAATGTCTTATAAATCAATTCTTTTGGTATTCTTGGTAAGACTTGAATCTCTTAATGACTTGTTGGTATTTTGTTTGTAGACTAAAGCAGTTAAGTGCTGTCATTTAGCACATTCTTATTCTTGTCTGATAGCTTCTTGGTTCTCTGATAGCTAATTGGCATCTTTGCTTTGTGGAATAAAAATGAATGATTCTATTACCTACTTGATGTCAAATGCTGAACCTTTCATGTCTCTTATATATATATATATATATATTTAGTTAGCATCAAATATTTAGCGTATGTTGATTAATTTTGAGATGATTGATCCGGTTTGGAAGTTTTGTAAATTGGAAATTTCTCGTAGCAAGAGGTCTATTAATCCAATATTCTTAGATTAATCGTCCCTTAAGAAAAAAATTATTTGTTAATTTATTAAAGTTGGGGTTCAATTTTTATATACTTGAAAAATTAAGGTATTTTGTCGTTGTATCATTATTCTGAGGCTCATGTCTTTTACATTGGTGCTTAGTATTTCATACTTATTGAGTTATAGATGACTTAGAGAAATATATGAAAAGAAGATTTAGTGCTGTCAAAGTTTTTTTTTTTTTAATTCATGTATTTAGTTTGCTGAATTGATTAATTTTGAATATAATCGGTTCAGTCTTATAAATTTTTTTTATCGATCATCAAGATAAATTTAAAAATATAAACAGCTTGTCACTTTGCAATTAGCGTTTTAGAGTTATTTTTCCACTTGTGGACATTAAATTAAGCAATGCATTATAATTAGAAATTGACTTGTGAATATCTGATTAATTATGAAAATATTTTATCGTTGCACTGAAATTTGAAGGATAATGTAATTAAAATTATAGTAAATTTATTACTCATTAATCAAGTAGACAACCCTCGCTAAAGTTGATCGATGATTTGATGATTTTAGATTTGTAAAAATTGGAGGACAGCGTGAAGTATATGAGAGACTAGAACATGGAGCATTCAGGTATAACTGAGTTAGAGTAGGCAATTTACATAAGTGAAGATGTAAATATAACACTGTGAGATCTCGATGGATGAGTAGCTGTTGGGATGAGTTGCGTGACTTCGAGACAAAGCTATAACCCTTTATGAGTTAAGTGTTGAAATAATATATACCTAAAAAAGAATAAATCTCAACATAAATAAACTTGATTATAATCAATATATTTGTCGTTCAATTAGTAGCTAAGTTGATCAGACTATTTCAACTATTGAATAAAATATTTCTATTCAATCAATTAATAAGTAGATTAGGCAATTAATTCAAATTGATTGACCAACAAATAAAAATATTTTTATTTATGACTAAGTCGATTAGATAATTAATGATAAAAGTTTGTTGATAAGGTATATTCAACTGTAGCTATAGTAAGAAACTTAACCGACTGATATCAACACATTAAACGATCAAATAAAAGGGGGATTTTAAATTTTTTAAAGGTTAGCGTTCCTAATATAAAGAACAAGTATTTTAAGCTTAGTTATAATCTTTTTTTTTTGTTTTTTGTTTTGTACATTGTGCTTGACTTAATCACTTTTTCACTTATCTTATGAGAAGAAAATATAATGATGATTTAAAAGAGATTCACTAAATAGATTATAGTGGAGTAGAAATTAAAGGCTACTAAACTATTATATCTTAACGTTTGCTCGTCTAACTTTTTATTTTTTATTCTCCGTTGCATATGCATGAATTAATCATACTAAACAATTAGCAAGATTAATTGTTTGTTATTCACCCCTTTATTCTCAAAACAAAATTCCACCTTAATTATTTTAATCTTTTAAAATATATTTCGGTTTCGTGGCCTAGCTAATAGATCAAGGTGTTTGCCTCATAAACGGGAGATAAGAGTCAAATGGGTTAAGCCATTTCCACCTTAATTAACTAAATACTAATTTTAAGTGACATAAATAAACCTCCAATCATTCGTCCAAATCACCTTTATATTTCATTCATATAATTATAAAAATAATTTTGTAATAATAATATATTTATATAAAATATTTTATTTGACACGATCTACTCGATTTAGTTTGATAAAACCACTTTGACTAACTCAGTTCACTCATTCAGTCTAACTAATGTAACCACTCTAATTAACTCATAAACCTACTCAGTAAATTAAGTTCAACAGACCCGTCAATGCATCCTACTTATTTAATTAATTCATTGAACTTGTTTTTCAACATTTTTGCTTTTAACTTAACCAATCCATTTGGATTTTATCCTTCTCTCTTTTTTTTTAAAAAAAATAAAAAAAATAAAAACCCTAATCCTAGCTCATCAAATCAAATAATAATAAAAAAATATTTTATGAATCACAATTTTTTTTTACATTTATGAAATTATATTGGGGTAAAAAAAAACACTCTAAATAATGCAAATTGTAAAAAAGAAGATCAAATATTTTATCCAAAAATATTCTTGTTATTATAATAGATATGACTAACTAATAGCTATTCGGTACCTACTACAATGTTATTCTTTATTTTCAATATTATTGTAAGTAGTAGTTATGATTAGCTATTACACCATGTAATAATTAAAATAATTTTGATGAAATTTAAATAATTTTGACTTAGTTAATAAAAAATATTTTGATATATAATAATGTTCAAGATTAAGGATTTAAGATTCAATGTTTTAATATTTCAATTTTAACTACAAATGTGCTACAATTATTTATAAATGATTTTGATATATTTAAAATAATTTTGATAAAATTTAAATAATTTTGATAAATTGATAAAAAATATTCTAATATAATGATATTTTATATTTAATACTTTTGTTTAATATAAAATAGTTAATTTTTTATGCTATAGTAGTATTAAGAATAAAGAGTATTTTATTAATATTAAAATATTTGTTGCATCTCTTCTAGGGTTCCTCTCGGGGGCGCTAGTGGAAGTTTTTTTCCTACTCTAGTGGTCTCTTGCGACAGCACTAGTGGGAGTTTTTCTTTCTACCCCGGTGTAGGTTTTCTCTATTTTGATCGGATCTGTTTCTCGACATCCGATCGCTTTTCCTAGTTACTCATGAATGTAGATGAAGTAGCGAAACTGGTTCATGATTTAAAGTTGTCGACACAGAATGATGAAGGGCAAACTTTAACAATTAGTAACAAAGCTTTGAAGGTCTGAGAACAGTGTATTAGTAGTTGCTTGGTGGCCAAGGTTTTCTCTCCTAAGGTCATCAAACGAGAGGTCTTCATAACCCAAATCCCACGTATCCTTCATGCCAACAAACACATCGAAATTGGGGCTTTGGGCGACAATATATTTCTGTTAGACTTTAAGTCCACACAAGATAGGAAGCGAGCCATCTCTGGAGGGCCGTGGAATATCTTCCATAACTTGGTTGTCTTTCGTGAACCATGTGGGCTACAAAACTCGATCAAGATGAATTTCGATGACCTCTCCATTTGGGTACAATGCTATAATCTACCATTGGTTCTCATGCATAAATATTTTCTCACAATAGTGGGCAGTCAGATAGGGGTTGTAGAGGAAGTTGATACACGGGCAAATGACTTTGCTATGGGGAGGTATGCACGAATTCAAGTGAGATTGGACATCAGGACACCTCTGAAGAAGCATCTTCGCCTCATGGCTAGTCCCGGAGAAGAAGTTTTTGTGTAATTTGCCTATGAAAGGTCGTCGGACTTTTGTTATAAATGTGGGCTCATTGGACATCCATTTCGCGAAATGGAGTCGGCAGGACAAGGTAAACTAGCCTATGGGAGTTGGTTGAAAGCACCTCCCGGGGGGGGGGCAAAAAACCAGTGGAAACTCCATCTAATAACTCGCCTGAGAGTGAGCCAGGCACGGTGGGGAATGTTGAAGTGAATGTATTCAGGTGTGATTCCAATCTTATAATTCATAAGCCTGTTGCAAGTGTGAACTCCACAGATGATCGCAACTTGATAGTGGAGGATACTGCCTTAGCTCTAGGCCTGAATCAGAGGGCTATTCTTACCACTCATCACAGGGAGGATATGATGCCTAGTCAAGGTACAATGACTGAGGCTGTCAGGGGACTTTCGGTTGCGATGGCTCAGGATGAGAATAAAGGGACGAAATGCATCATACAAATGAGCAAGCAGAAGCAATGGAAAAGGCGGGCGTGCAAGGTAGGATCCTTTGTCCCAAAATCTACTGTGCGGTTCCCCAATAGGGATAATGGGGCCACAAACATTGACACAACTTTGGCCAGTAGCAACATTCTCAAAAAACTATCATGTGGGGAAGTGCGGGATTTGGTAAATAATGAATTAACGACGGTGGTTTGCTAAGCAATCCCGCCGACATCAATGAGCTGCATTATTTGGAATGCTCGACGGTTTGGGAACCAATGGGCGTTCCGAGAGCTTAAGCGTTTTATCGCTGAAAAGGACACATCCCTCATTTTCATTTCAGAATCAAAACTGAGGGATCATAAGATCCAATGGTGGAAAGTCACTCTAGATTTTTCTGATATGTTTGTCATGAATTGCAGTGGGAGAAGTGGAGGATTGATCCTCTTGTGGAAAGACCCATTGGATGTGACTATCCATTCCTATACCTCTGGACATATTGACAGCGTGATGAATCATCTAGGGAAGAAATGGAGGTTTACTAGATTTTATGGCAACCAAGATTCTGGTAGTCGACATCTTTCTTGGGATTTGCTTCGACGTTTGAAGGATTTACACGAGATGAATGGAATTCCGTGGATGGTGGGAGAAGATTTTAATGAGATGTGTTATGATAGGGAGAAAATAGGAGGTAATATGCGGTCATTTAATCTTGGATGATTGTGCATTACATGACTTGCATGCCAGTGGAGAGTTCTTCACTTGGGTTAATCGCCGCACAGGTGAGAACATTATCTTTGAACGACTAAACTATTATGTGGCCACGTTTGATTGGAGAGTGTTGTAACCAACAACCTGAGCTCTTACATTAGAATTCTATCATTTAGATCATTCAGACCATTGACTAATTTTCATAGAGTTGGGCTCGCCAACCGTTCGTCACCTCTGCCCTCTTTAGCATTTTAGGTTTGAACAATATTGGGCTTCTAAACCCGACTGTATTGACATGGTGCAAACAAGATCGTTTATTGTCTTTACCAGACCATCTATCCAACTGCAAACAGGTACTCCGAGAATGAGCGAATGTTCGGTTCTGTAATCTCACTTGCCAACTAAAGAATAAAAGAGACCAATTGAATAAACTTAAGACGCAGGACAAGTGGTGTGAGTCAGAAAGCCAAATTAATTCTTTGGAGAATCATATTGAAATATTGTCATCCAAGGAAGAGTCTTATTGGAGACAAAGGAACAGGGTTAACTGGCTAGCACATGGAGATAGAACTCCAAATATTTTCATGCTTGTATGTCTAAGTGAAGAGCCAAAAACTTTATAAGTGGGTTGATGTCATCTCATGGCGATTGGTGTTCGGACAAAAGCAACATGGCCGGAATTGTTGTTGACTATTTCTCAAGGCTATTCACTTCGACTAATCCCCTAGACAGTGAGCAACGACAAGTGGTGGTGTGTGTTGAGCCATGGATTGATGGCCACATGAACTAGATTTTATGCGCCCCTTTCTCAGTAGAGGAGGTCCGACAAGCGGTTTTTGACATACATCCTGATAAATCCCCTGGGTCGGATGATATGTCTACTTTTTTTTCTAGAAATTCTGGGATGATATTGGCCAGGAAGTTACATCTGATGTCTTAGGGATACTAAATGATGGGAAACCGATTGCAGATTGGAATGACACTATAGTCACACTCATCCCGAAAGTCAAAAATCTCGTGACAATGAAGGATTTCAGGCCTATTAGCCTCTACAATGTCTACTACAAAATCATTGCTCAGGCCTTAACTAACATATTGTGACCTATTCTGGCAAAGACAGTTGATGAATCACAAAGTGCATTTATTCTAGGCAGACTGATCATAGATAACATCTTATTGATATTTGAAGCGTTGCATTGGATTCAAAGCAGAAAAGTTGGTACGAAAGGATATGTGACTCTAAAGCTTGATATGAGCAAAGCTTACAATTGTGTGGAATGGAGCTTTCTTGAGAGGATAATGGAAAAACTGGGTTTCTCTCCTATTTGGATCAAAAAGGTGATGAGGTGTGTCCAATCAGTGAGGTACTCCTTTTCTCTTAATGGAGAACTGGTTGGGGCAGTTTCTTCGGGTCATGGTATCAAGCAAGGAGATCCTTTATCTCCCTATCTATTCGTTTTATGCGCCCATGGACTGTTATCCCTTCTGATTTTTTATGAGGCGTGAAGTCTAATTACAGGTGTTCGCATAGTGACCTCTTGCCTATCGATTACTTACTTATTCTTTGCGGATGATAGTCTCATATTTTTTAAGGTCACACCTTAAGACTGCTTTGGAGTGCGTCAATGCCTATCTTGGTATGAAAGGGCCTCGAGTTAGCTCATTAATTATGAAAAATACTCTCTCTCCTTTAGCCCGAATACATCTAGGGAAGTATCAACCAGAATCAAAATGATGCTGTCTATTTCAGTTGCGTAGGGACACAAAGTGTACATGGGGCTTTCTACTTTCTCTCTGAGAAGCAAAAAGTTGCAATTCCGATATCTCATTGAGAGTGTCACGAAAAGAGTGCAAGGATGGAGTTCCAAGTTATTCTCAATGGGAGGGAAAGATATCAAATCCGTTCTACAATCAATTCCTATGTACGCTATATCTGCTTTCGATTGCCAAAGTCGATCATTCAAGCTATTGAAAAGGAATGCGCAAACTTTTGGTGGGGCTCGAATGATGGGCGTCAGTGTTTGCATTCAAAAAAATAGAAAGCTCTATGTTAACCAAAATGCATGGGAGACTTGGGGTTTAGGCAATTGGAATCTTTTAATAGAGCCCTTTTGGTGAAGCAAATTTGGAGGATTATTGTCAATCCGGGATCCCTTGTTGCTCGTGTTTTCAAAGTGAGATACTTCAAACATCAAGACGTTATGGATGCAACTTTAGGAAGTAATCCATCCTATATATGACGTTTGATTATGTGGAGTCGACAATTACGAAAAGGCCTTTATTGGCGTGTCGGCTCTAGTATGAAAATTGTCATCCTTCGTGATCTTTGGATCCATGGTCGACGAGCTCTGGTGGGTCAGGCTAGCGCTGCGCATGCATATGACTCAGTTAGTGATTTGATACAGAATGGTGATTGGAATGGTTCTCTTGTGCGCAACCGATTCACACCTTTCATAGCAAATGAAATCTTGGTCATCCCAATTTCAAAATCGGTGACAAATGACTCTAGATATTAGTGTTCTGACTCTAAAGGAAAATATTTAGTAAGAGATGGAAACAAATTGGATATTGGCTTTTTCGATCCTCCAAGTAATTGCTCCGAGCCCCATTCAAAAAGCTGGTGGAAACATTTATGGTCTTTATCAATACCACTCAAGGTTTGGATTTTTTGGTGGAGGGTTCTCCAGGAGGTTATTCTGACAGGGGGTAACTTATTAGTGCACCATGTACCTGTTACGGGGGCTTGTAATCTTTGTCTTTATGCCTATGATTCAACATATCACGCCTTATTTTGGTGTCTCGAGTCAAAGATGTGTTGGAAAGGAACTATTTTCTATCCACTCTTAAAAGATGTTAGAAATATGGGAATTATCGATATTTTTATTTGGATGAAGAAGCGGCTAGAACACAGCGAACTGGAGTTATTTATGATGAGAGCTTGGGCAATTTGGCAAGAAAGGATGCACATTTCACATGGTGCGGATAAATGCGGTGCGAGGGCGAGTGAAGATAGGAGTGAATCCATGCTACGTGAATTTAAGGTTGCTCGTGAAAACAAAATTTTCGTCGTAATTTTGCGATGAAAACAAAATTCGTTGTAGATTTGCGACGAAATAATAATTCGTCGCAGATTTGCGACGAATTTTGTTTTCGTCGCAAATATGCGACAAAATTTTTTTTCGTCGCAAATTTGCGATATAATAGTGATTTTACTATATTTTGCGACGAATCCATTTTCATCGCAAAATCTGCTTTTTTTGCGATGAATCCATTTTCATCGCAAAATTCGTCGCAAAATCTATTTTTTTTAATAGAATTTTCTCATTTAACCATTTCATCTTGTATACAAAAATATAACTACATCTGGATTACATATATCCAGAATCATTCAAACAACACACCATATACACAAATATAACTGATTACATATATCCATAATCAAACAAACAGCACACTATATACAAAAATATAACTAATTACATATATCCAGAATCAAACAAACATCACACCAAACAAATAAGCAAACATTACACCAAACAAATTACATTCCGAAATAAATATCCTTACTCAATACATATCAAACAAACATAATCTCAAAAACAATAAATATTCATACTCAATACATATCCAAATCCAAATGACATAATATCTGAAAATCTTACAAAGATACAATAAAA
>JBBUKS010000073.1:6870567-6886116 GCA_038050645.1 Hedychium gardnerianum | reverse complement strand
TAAAATTTTCCTCGTTCTTACAACTATATAATTCCTTATAAGCTCTTCGTTTTTCCTTCACTTTCTCTTGTACTTTCGTTAGATGTGTAAGTATAAATATTTTAAATACTTTGAATATCAACTACATATTTCCTATATCTTGCATACTACACATGCATCATGCAATGCGTTATTCTTTATTTTTGGATAAGAAAAAATATCATATCATAGGTCAAGAGTACAAAAAATGATCTATAGCGGATACTTATGTCTGACACAAGATCAGATCAGAATACACCCCTAAAGACTAGTATATATATACTTACACTCCTATCTGTCTTTAGTGCGAAGATGCCCAAGGCCAGCATCCAGTAAGTGGTAGCGTGACTAGGCTACAAGTAAGTCTTCCACACCGTTCATGCCCATATCTTCTTTAGATTGGGATGTCTAAAGAAGTCATATGCCCGAGCTACTCCGCCATTTTGTGCGAACTGCCAGCCTTTGTCTAGTAGCAGCCGGTGAGCCCACATTCGAAAGAATTCGGTCCAATATCAACAGTAACCTCTTAATCAAGGGGGAGTCTATAGAGGCTACTTCCCAAGACCACACATCTGCACGCCTTAGATACCTGTGGTGGACCCATTTGATCCAAAGAGCATCTGCTTTCACCTCAATACACCAAAGTACCTTATCTAGTAGCGCTAAGTTCCAGCTCTTTAACTCCCAAAATCTCAAGCCTCCTTCCTCCTTCGGTTTACATATATTAGCCCAAGAAATCCCAAGACCAACTGTTTCTCCAAATTCATGCAAATAGGTAGATAATGCAGCAATCGAATTCTCATCACCCTTACCGAATAGAAGGAGATCATCAGCATAAGCTAGGTGAGTTAGTCCTAGAAGCGTACATTGAGGGTGAAATATGAAGGCCGAACCAACTATGCACTATTGGATTTGTCTTCCAAAGATTTCTATACATATTCCAAATAGATATGGTGACAATGACCTCCTAAGTCTCGGGAATAGCCCAAAAGTCCCTCCATTAATGGTAAGTGAGTATGAGGTAGTGGTCGCACATTCCATAATCCAATCTATAAACCTCAACACAAGAAGAGCCTCCTTTAGAAAATCCCAGTGGACCGAGTCAAATGCCTTTTGCAAGTCAATTTTCATAATGCACCTCGGAGACAATCTCTTTTGGTTGTATTTCCTAAAAAGCCCTTGAGCCAAGTGGATGCTATATGTAATGAGCCGACCCTTTATAAACGCAACTTGTGACGGGTGTAAAAACTTGTCCATAATATCTGCTATACGACCTACCAATAACTTTGAGATGACCTTGTAGTTGTACAGTAGGAGATAAGTCTATAATCCGTCACTTTGCTGGCATGAGAAGACTTCAGGACTAGAGAAATCAAAGTATAGTTTCATTTCTTAAGTAGCTTCCCGCTGTTGAAGAATTCCATGATTATCATGCAATAGCTTACTACTTATCTACTTATGCATTTTAGAACCTTGAAAATTACCTTATTTATATAAAATCTTATTTTAAGTAGAATATTCTTTTATATTTACTATTATTATTTCTTTAGTTGTGATAAAATTCTCTTAGAATTTTAATATAATTAAAATACTTTCTATTTTATATTTTATTCACTTTGTAGGTAAATTTACTAATAGTAAATCCTATTTAATTTTATCTAATTTTAGCGCAAGGTTAATTCCTTAATACAAATAAAATATAGTAGGAGATCAAGTCCAACGGTATAGGAAGATTCATATAGCCAATCTCACTTAGTGAGATAAAAGTTTGGTTGTTATTATTTATAATTTCATTTGCTATTGGTCGACTCAAGCGAGGTATATAGTTTTTTCATCGATCAACTTATTGAACTTATTAAGACCTTGAAATATAACTGACAACTCAAGGGCTTCAAACAAGCCGCAACGATGCAAGGCGATAACATTGGGCTTCTATGATGGCTCGAAGACTTCATGTGACATGATGGCAACTTTGCCATGAATTTCCATGACGACTCAAGGTCTTCACGTTAGGCAATTTGTTGATTCGTGACGAATTACATGAGGTACATGATCCTTGTCCTCTGCCTAGTTCTTCTCCTCTACCTAGGATTAGTGTTATCCATTGTTAGTGCAATGGTTCCCTAAGTGGGCTTGTTTGACCATGGTATTTTGCTATGTAAACGAGTTATTGATGTGCACATTAAGTTGTGTAAGGACTTGCAGGATGCACACGAAGTTCATGAAGCTTGTGACTCGATGAGGTTGAGTCGTGGATGATGACTTGGCACAATCAAGTTGGTTATGCTCAATGGCTTAGAGGTTCGTTGAAGTTCGAAGAAGTATTTATGAGACATCCGAGGGACTATAGGATGAGAAACATTAAGTTGTATTGGAGAAGCTCGTGGAGCTTGATTGGCGTGGCCAAGGATGTGGCTTAATGGCGTAATGGCGTGACATGGGACTTCCAAGGGACTACAGAACGAGGTGTGTTGAGTTGGTTGTGTTGATAATAGCTAGAGGAGGTGGATTATCTAGGTGAACAAGTGAAGGATGACATGTGGAATGAGTTGAGGGCTCAATTCATTTGAAGGACGTATGACTTAATGGAAGATAAATTAGTGCGCAAAGTCAAGCTACAAAAGTAAAACTTAAGTGAGTTTTAAGAGTCAAATAACCTATATTTAGGAGCAACATTTCAAATATGAAGTTATGGCAATTGACATAGCAAAATTTACTATTGCACCTGCTTGTCGAGTAGTAGCTTAAGAGGAAAGAAATAAAAAAGAAAGACCGAGTGAGAGAGAACGAGAAGGGGAAGAAATTACTAGAGAGAAAGGATGACGAATGGGATGACCACTATGGGCGATAAGCGCAAGGGATGCTATAGGCATGACTATTGTTGCAAGTGGCGCAACAATCGTACAAGTAGGTAGTGCACTTATTAGCAGTGGATGGTGCTTCTATTAGGGCAATGGTACGTAACCACTAGGAGGATAAGGTGCTTTAGAGAATAAAAAGCAATCTAATTATATAATTTTTAATTTTATAAAAGTACAACTAACTTAATTGCATATAGTTGAACAAGGTTTTTTATATTTAAATTTGGTTTTAATTTAAGATAAATCAAAACAAATCAAAATCCGAGTTTGGCTTAAACCCACTTGATTATAATCGATGTATCTACTTGATTATCTTTATTTATCCTAAAATAACTTCCATTGGACTATAAAAGTCAAAATATTAGTTTGATTTAATTTAATTAGTTATCTAGAAAATTTTTAAAAAATAACTTAATGTATGAAAATTTAAATATCTAAGTTTTTGTTCCTTTATGGTTTCTCTTAGCTTCGATTGATGCATCAATAAATAACTTGAGTTCGAATGTCACCTTTATTAAATAAAATTTTAAAAATAATTTATTTCTTTCCATAATTTTTAGTTTATTTTATTGAAATATTGCATTATGATTGTGAACTGCTCAACTAAAATTATTTTTTAAAAATCTGTATTTTCGAATATGGATGTGATTCTATAAAAACAAATGAATTTAATTGAGTTTAAATCGAGTTTCATATATTTAATTTTTTAAATTTCATACTTATAAAATTAAATAAATTTAATTACAAAATTTAAACTTTACTTTAAATCTAAAATATAATATTTTAGGTACTAGAATTTTGGAAAATTTGAATATCTTTATTTTTTGTCTATCTAATAGTTACTTATGTGGAAGAAACAAAACAAAATTAAAATTAAAGAATAAATTTTAAATTATTTCACTTTATCCAAGAATTTTTTATTTTCTTAAACAAAATATAAAAAATTAACATCCTATCAAATGCTCATAAATAAATTTAAAACACAATTCTATAAAAATTTAGTTCATTTTAAACAAAATTACATCATAAACAATGAAAGCTTCTTTACCTTGGGTTTATAAAAATGTACTAATTTTATAAAATTTAAAAATAAACCAAAGTTTACAAAGGACTAGAGAATGTGTCATTGGTTCTAGTGTTTTATGTGAAAGGAAAAATTAAATACATTAGAAGTGTAAATCATTATGGAATGAAAGAAATATAAATAGAGAATGTCTCATTGGTTCTAGTGTTTTATTTGCGAAACTTGAATACATTATAAATGTAAATTATTTTGTAAGGAAAGAAATATATGACTCAACCATCATATTAGTCATGATCGTTGATCTAATGGACTTAAAGGTGTTTCTATTTGACAAATAAGCTGAATCTACTTGGGAGTTAACTCTTAGATGGTTTGCGAATATAATGCTTCTTTTTGGAGCTCAATCAACCGGGCAATTGATTGACCATGTTGAGTCGTTGGAGTCACAAGACTGTTGATTGAGCAGAGGAAAGTTGTACTGTTAGATTTAGTCACTATAAAGCGACTTAGTTGAGTGAAGTTAGTATGAGTCAACTAAAGGAGCTGTTGCCTGGTAGAATGATCAACTAAAGTCAAGGTGAGTCAACTGAGACATTCATTGCAAGACACAAAACTGAAGCAATAAAAAACAATCATTTGGGAGTGGTTAAATTGATTGACTTGCTATAGAAAAAAGAAGCAAGATTGAATACAACTTGGAGATTATAAATAGAGGATCAAGAGGAGTCGATCTAGGCTAGAGTTGATATAGGATGACGAATTTATGCTTATTCTTAATTCATTGTGTTCTCTTGTTGTATTCCTAGCCTTAGCTTTATAATTGGCACCCAAGCTTTTACTTATTCCTCTTTGTAAGAAGAGGGTTTAAGTGGTTACTCCACCTTCTTAAGGTTTCGAGAAGGAGAAAGCTAGTGAGAATTCGAGAGTGATTCACTAAAAAATCATAGGGGATTTGAGAGGGACACATTAAAGAGTAATAGGCTATTTTCGAACCACGTAATGTGTCAGTAAAAAATCATAGTGATTCAGTAAAAACTAGTAGTTTCGAACCACGTAAACTTGGTTTGCTAGCATTGATATTATATGTGCTATTTTTGCTGCAACTTTGTCTAATTGACTTTGCTAAGTCTTAGCAAGAGTGAAAGAGTAGGCAAAACACTATTCACCTCCCTCTAGCCATCTTCACTACAGAACCATTGACACCGACAATTATCATGGCTAACACATCTCATTTTTGTTGGGAACAAAACCCAAGCTCCAAATGAGATTTTGAACTTAAGTTTTAGCCCCAAATGGTGATTTAAAGGAAAAATAAAGAGACTTCAAAATTTTGAGTGATTATTAAAATTTTAGGAGATAAAAAATAAAGAGATTTTTTTTATAATATTATCAACAACAACCAAGTCTTATCCCATTAGGTGGGTCGGCTTTTATAACATTATCCAATAATTTAAATCTATAAATAAAATCATTTTCTTACCTATAAATATTATAGTACCGATCATCAATTTTTGTTTATTGCTAGTTCATTAGTTCTAGATAGATGAGCATATAGAAGGGAATTGAGCTCAATAGTGAAGAAGGATGCATATAGCCTATCCCATTTAATACGATAATGGCTTGGTAGTTGTTATTGTTGCTAATTCATTAGTTTTATGACTTAATTACTCAATTATTTGTGCTGTTATCCATATAATGTTGAATTCACCTGTTTGGTATTTAACTTTATGTTATGTTATATTATTTAAATTTGTTTGGACCAAGGTTTGCTAAACTGTTGTATGGTAGTGCAGTGTTCATTGTTCTGCCATCTTTGTGGAATGTGCTGATTTTTTTTGTTTGCAACTATTCACAGGCAGTCATATGGTTCCTTGCCAGATGGGTTGATACATACTTGATGCCTGTTGATGCTTCAAAAGGACAACTAAGGTCATCTGGTCATGATGAAGAGCTGAACCAAGTTTTTCAGTCTTCTAAAAGGATTTTGATGAATTTTGCTGGACAAAATAAACAAGGAGAACTGATACTTGACATCATTGTTCGTACTTCCATAACAACACTTGCATCTTTTCCTGGCGAGAATGAGCTTCATGTATGCTCTTCAACATCTCTATTTTTTCTTGTTTTTAATTCCCCTTGCAACTATGTTTGTCTTTCTTTCATGTTAAGCGAACATCTTCCAAAAGACACTCTATAATTCACTTTCCATCTCTTGGGCACCAAAGTATGATTGTTGCTTATCTTTAGGAATATGAATAAGAAATTGCTTTCTAGTAGTATCTAATAATTGTTAATTATCTAGAGCCCTTTTAAATATAATGCAAGTGTAAATTTCAACAATTGAATGATGTTACAGAGAATAGCAGAATAAAGAAAAACTTCAGTGTTCTGATTAGTAATGTTCAATCCAAGACCATGCAAGAAAAAACTGGATGACAAACTATAAATCCAACAAGAATTGCCACAGATCATTTAAATCCAGGCAATACAAAATTGAACAGGAATCAACACCAAATTACAGTCTCGATATAAGCTGATGAATCACCATACTATTCAGTTCAATCAATGACCGGCATTATGCCCAACTCCTCTCATTTCAAATTTCTGAATGACCAACCTAAATAGTAGCATCATTCTCATTTGTTATTCTCATACACAATATATTACTCACATCTCCACTACAAACAAATTGTCATACGCAAAGACACTTACAAAAATAATCAACTCATGTTTTACCTCAAAATCACAAATCAATAACTTCTAAAACACAATTCCAAAATACCAAACTAACAACAAACCTTGAGATCATGAACAGGGATCATGGATCCTATGACTACTTCTGATTATGCTCCTATTCTAAAACTGAATCACCAAAACCTAGCGATAGTCATCACTGACTCAAACAGGTTGCTGTCACTCACTATCCATCAATCGCAAACCTCAAAAATATCCATTTTTACAATAGATCAATTGAGAAAGTAATTGAATTATGATTAATCACATGGAAAGGAAAAGACATCATCTTTGATACATCTCATATTGCCTTTGGTTGTCTTGACTTGCTCAGCATTGTTACCTCTTCTATTAGTTGGCTAGAATACACAATCTGAGCCTAAACAATCCAACCAATCACAAATGAAATTTTAAGTCTAAATTTATAGCAATTCAAAAGATTTACCTAAATGCACAGAATCATTTTGAACTACTCAGATTAAATATAGAATATATTGCCATCTTGGATGATGTCTGTATGTAGTTTCATGATAGGAGACATTAATATCTAGCAGATCGAACAGCTGAGGGGATACTGAGTTTGATGGTTTCTTTGAATAGGACATTTCTACGAGTACATTATGAGTTATCTATAATCTAGGCTTGAAATGCTTGTTCATACTTATCTAAGAAGTGCTTTTCAAAATGACTTGCGTTTTCTCATTTCAAGTAATCATCTTGCTTTTTTATGTGTGTGTGTGTGTTTGTGTATTCGAAAGAAGTTTATTTTTGTGTTAAATATGACTACTTATGCAAAATCTTTGTCAGGCATTGACATGTCGGAAATTACTTGTAGCTCTTGTTCGTTGGAGACATGTTTGTGTTCACCTTGTTGCATTGGTAAGAGCTAGCTTCTTTGTAGATTTATTAGGTTTATAAACAAAGTAGTCACATGCATATTGTACCACTTGAAGATGATAGATTTAGTTGTCAATAATTGGTATTAATTCTTATCTTAGTGTGTATTTTTTTCCAATGTCATTAATGATGAACTTCTAGAAATATTATCCCTTCTTAATTTAGAAATGTTAAATATGCTTGCATTCTTTTAGGTTTTATTCAGAAATATAAACAGGACAAATGGCTGTGATTCTTTCAGCTATTACTTCAACTTGGAGCATATACATATTACCATCTGAAATCTAGTGTGATATCAGAAAGTATTCAACATCTTGTACATCTATCACGAGGAACGCCTATTTTTTAAATCCATTCATAAAATGTAGGTTTTTATCATAAGATCATGTATCATCTATACATCCATTTTATCTAATTATTGCATTCATACTAAAATACATTTTGGATTATCTCATTTGTATTGATACACTTGTTCCTGGCATACTACTATTGTTTAGTATCTTGTTTTATTGTTGAGACTTTATGAATTACACTTCCAAATAAATACTAATAATTGTATGTAGGTTGAGTACAGGGGATAGATTTAAGCCTACCAATGGAAGATAACAATACTTGCATATCTTAGGCTTTGTATAAAACTCAACCTAAGCTTCTTGATAACGTGGTTTCTATTATTTCTTTCATGTATTAGCTGCACAACTATATATCACTTTTGCAAATTCTTGCAGGAATCATGGAATGAACTTGCAAGGGCCTTCACAAATGAGAGGACATTATTCTCCATCAATGCTCGTTTGCAGGTTGGTGTTGTGCACTCATGAAATTTTTGATATTCCTTGTGTCATAATAAAGTTGTAATCTTGCTTTGCAGCGAGCTCTTGCAGAAATACTAGTTTGTGCTGCTTCCAGTTTTAAGGATCAAGAATCTTCCAATCAGTAATGCAATTTATGCAGTTAATCTTTGTTATCCCACTATGGAAATCTGCCAAATAACTCATGCTTAACATTTGACTTTAATCATTGCAGGTATGTGAGAGATCTAATGGGACCTATGACAATATGTCTTGTAGATATTTCCACTCGGAATGATGTGAAAGTTGTTTCTCAACAAGCAGATGCTATGTATATGGTAATGTAATAACTTACAATTCTTCCACTATTGATGAAAATTTGTGCTGAAGCAACTAAAAAATTTATTACAGGTTAGTTGCTTGTTGGAACGACTAAGAGGAGCATCCAGAGCCACCCAACCCCGAACTCAAAAATCCATATTTGAGATGGGTTGTGCTGTTATGGGTACTTTATTAACTCTTCTTGAGTTATACAAAAACCAGGTATGCATCTGGTATGGTTTTCCATCACAATATTCAAACTTGACACATGAATCAAAT
Source organism: Hedychium gardnerianum (assembly GCA_038050645.1). NCBI lineage: Eukaryota > Viridiplantae > Streptophyta > Magnoliopsida > Zingiberales > Zingiberaceae > Hedychium > Hedychium gardnerianum. The sequence goes on along the minus strand of JBBUKS010000073.1, from coordinate 6,877,192 downwards.
TCACTTTAAACTGCCACATGTCTTGGCTTCCTTAATCACTTCGATAACTGGTTTTCTTTTTTAGTCCACAGTTGTGTACCTGATACTTAAATTTGTTGTTGACTTCGTCGAGGGAGAAGTAGCATTTCTCAATGCGAAGGAAACTTCAATTTTGATTGACTTTTGCTTGCAATTGCTTCAAGTGTATTCTTCTCATAATATGGGTAAGGTAATGTCTCTGTTCTCCAATTGCTTAGAATGGGTTTATCTTGCTTACTTCACACAATCAATACAACATCTATTGGGCATTTGTAAAGATTTTTCTGGTGCAAAAGTGTAGAATTTTCTAAAGGTATTTTATACTTTTTGGGGTGTTTGGAAGGTGGAACATCAAATTCCTAGTGACTTTTTGGGGTGTTTGGAAGGTACAACATCAATTTTCAAAAGTGACTTTTTGGGGTGTTTGGAAGGTGGAACATCAAATTCCTAGTGATATCACCTTCTGGTCCCATTAATTAAATTGGGAACTACATGAAATTTCATTGACACATTTAGTTAATGTTTGAATCTTGTATTAAATTGAGACCATATCATCACTACATTTGTTGTGAGAATTCAATATGAGATATCTTAGTTTCCTATATAATGAGCTTAAAAGTATCATTTCAATATTTATATTAGTAAATTGTATAAATATATCATCATATTATTTACATACATATTAATTAGTAAATTTAAAGAATACCAATAAATTTATTTTTATGTTATATACCTCTTAATTTTAATATTTTACAAAAAGAAAAATAGCTATTTAATTATTGAAATGAATAAAAACCATTAGATTATTTAATGAAGCACTTTAGTTTTTATAGTACGATGACATAATATAATTATGAGAGTTATATAATTCTGTATTTCTATGATTATTGTTACAAATCAATTTTTCAATGTGTATATATATCCATTGGAAGTTGGAGGTATTAGAGCACTCTTTTCAATAAACAGACTACTTGCACCCGTATATAGTCTAACAATATGGCTTAACTAGTGACTAAATTAGCTGAGAATAAATTATTCTTCAACAAGCTCTATGCTAAATCACTGATATCAATGGATGCCCGACTTGTTACACAAGTTAGGAAGTTGTACGGATAGACAAAACAAGTCTCATTGTGACAGTTGATAAAGATATACATCTGTTTGAGAAGGTACATCAATAGTGCTAGATGCGAGTTTGGTAGGTAATGCTCTAGATTAAAGTTGTCAACTTGATCTCCTTTCCAAAAGAGTACTTTCATAGGGTTTGAAATTTTGAGCTCTTCCATGCGCTGGTTGAAAATTTTCATTTTGCCAAAATAACAGAACATGAAATTGGGCAGCACAAAGTAAATTACCTGTGCCGCCTGTGTTGAAGCAATTCCAACCATGTCATCTGAAATGAAATGTAGTCTCTGCTCAACACTGGTGAAAACATGAAAAAAATCAGTAATGATCAAATTCTAACTTTTATTCATGTATCACAAAGGTGAGAAGATGAAGACAATAAATTGACCGGAGAACAAGAGAAGGCATAGATTGAAATAGAAATTAGGGAGACAATTTCTTGGTGCAAGGGAGGTAGCTTTTTGATGGCTTGACAAGAAATTGGATAGGTATGATGACAATAAAATTAGGTATGGAGTGTGGAAGGGAAGCTTGAGAAGTCATGGTCTAGCCGACTTCACAATTAGACTTTAATTATTGTATCGATGATGGTGTTAGTGAGGCTGCAAAGTATATCAAACATGAAATCAAATGTGGGGATGGAGGTGAGTGGGTGCTGAGTGGGGTTGTTAATCATATAATAATTATTTATTGTCCGGATATAATATACAATTTTATAATTCTATCTATAAATAACTTACTGTGTGTGTAACTTATACTGTGTGTTATATAAGTTATAAACGAACTTATTTAATTAAATTAAATTCATTTAATTTATAAATTAAATTAATTGATTATAATTAATCAAATCATATTATAGGTTGTGCATTATAATTGTGCTTAAATAAAATTGAATTTGATTTGCCAAAATAATTAAAATAAGTTTTGATTCATTAATCATTTACACCATGAAAATTGATTAGGTTAATATAATTAATCTTATTAATTAATTTATTGAAACTACCCAATTATAATCAATTAATGTTATATCAATGAACACAATTGATTTACTCAAATATGAACAATCATAATACAATATAAGTTTTACATTCTCATCAATTAATTAAACTAGGTATGATTTGCTTATAACAATTTGTAACTTATTTCTACTAAATAATAAGGCACGGCATTTTAATTGGTATGCATTTATAGTTGAAAGTAAGTGTCTGACAACACTATAGAGTGATGAAACTGTATAATTTAAATCAGACAAAAACTTGCACATCTCAATATTTCAAACCTTGATTCGTGACCTTCCCTCAAACTAACATCAATAGTATGAAGTTCGGAAATGTGCAGTTAAAAAGTGAGGTTAACATTCATTCTATGCTGTTTCTCTTGTTTGTAAAATGTTAAAAATTATATTTGTGAACATCTTATTTTATGAGCAGTCTCTGTTCTCTTTATCATTTCCATAAATCTGAGAACCTGATCCAAGTAGAAATAGTTATGAGCTCATTTATTTTGTTTGATCACACACATTTTATACAACAAGAACAAATGCCAACTGTTGTCAAATTTCTGGTTCTTTTCACTAATGATTTAATTGAAACTGGTTTTAGTCTATTATCTTGAATTCATTCAGTTTCTACTAATCCATATTTTTATCAATGTGGAAAATATTCATCTTCCATGTTTTTTCCAGTTGTGACTTTTGACATTGACTTGTTTTGAAGAATTTAATCTCTTTTTTTCTCTTAATGTTCTACTTCGTAGGAGCTTTTCATTGAATTCACTTTGAAATGAATTAAAAGATTTAATAATAAAACTAATGAAAATGCACTAATTCAAGTGGAATAGTGCAATCAATATATGCATTTTACACTTTTAGGTTCTAGAAATTCCAGAAGAATAATTAGATAGTGTGATAACAGAAATATTCAAGAGATGTAGAATTGTTTGCCTTACATGTAAACATCTGGAATTGCAGATCTCACTCTCTCTGTCAAGGAGCCTCCAGAGTGAGGCACAAGCTGAAAAATACAAGGATTTGCGTGCTTTGATTCTGCTTCTGATAAAAATTTGTTCAAAAGATTTGGTATGTTTATCTCTAGTTTAGCAAACAGTATGGGTTTCTGTAGATTACCCAATGTTTAAATCGTTACACAGGTGGATTTTTCATCAGAGTCCAATGAGGTGGGAAAAACAGATATTGCTGAGGTAAGTCTGCTATATCTTCCCTTTGTACTTGACTTGGGAAAATCATTTTGCCAATGACTCAACAGGTCATCTTTGTTGGTCTTCAAATTGTCACCCCTCTAATATCTTTTGAGCTTTTGAAGTACCCTAAACTCAGTTGTGATGTAAGATTTCTATATCAAAAGTAGTCATTTCTTCAGGAGGTTATAGTCACTGACTTTGCTCGAATGCCTGCAGTATTTTACACTGGTCTCTCACTTGCTGGAAGTTTATCCTGAGAAAGTTGCACAATTGAACAAGGAATCCTTTGGTAATATAGTCGGGACAATTGACTTTGGTTTTCACAATCAGGTATATTGCTTTCCTGTTAATCCGTTCTTCATTTACTAATTTCATTGTCATCCTCAAAATGTAATGTAATGCATATTTCTATACTAAAAGAAAGCCAGTCATAAACTTTAATTTCACAAGAGTTAATCATTAAATTTTATACAAAAAGGATACAAGTTATACCTTTTTATAATTGTATTCTAATACTTCCTCTCACATAAGGATGGTGGGACTGGGTTGCCTAGTCTAGAACCCTGTACATGGTAGAACCCAATACATGGTCCGACTAAATTTAATTGCAGTTATGTCTTTAAAAATTGGTAGTTGAACTAATAGTAATAAGTGCAAGATCTCTTGATTCATTGTTATCTTAAATTTGAGGTAAGTTTTATCGAATAATGATTACTTTCCAAAACATAAGCTAGTAAATAGACTATACCACGATCAAGGTGAACAACCTCACAAAAAGAACTCTCAACACAAAGAGACCAAGTAGAAATTCTTGTTAGTTGAAATATAAAAACAATGTGACACCACCAAAATTGAACAGTTGAACCACCTAGAAACTTAGGATGAAGTTAATGATGCAAAGAAAGAAATAACATCACAAGTTAAATTGAGAATTGTATTAATTCAAAGATAATTAAAATAAAGGACTTTGGATTTCTTTTATTGATTTAATTCAATAGAAAATATGGAGATAAATGTTTTAAATAAAGAAAATGTACTAATCTTAATGGGAATTATAATTATTCCCTATTTATTACCAAAATAGAAAATGTTAACTAGTAATTTTTCACACCATCTAAAATGTGACGCTTCTAAAATATTCTTAGAGGATTTTTTTAAGGCTGGGCTTTAAAGAGGTTATTTGAATACAATTCTTTCGTTTGGGGGGCAAGCTCATGAATTGTAAGAGGACTAAGGTCTTTGGGAGATAATTTTGAAAATTGACTTTTCGTTTTTACATGCTTATTACACAATCATCTATTAAAGTTTCGTGGGATATCTTTTCATCCATTGTGTTTTCATCTAAAATGGGTTCATGTTCGTCTTGGTCTCTAATGTTTTGGATGTATCATCAATAATTTTGAGCAAGTCCATTAAGGGTAAGTTTAGCAAATCATACTCGTTCCGTTAAGGTTAAATTATGTTGGTCAAAATAATTTTAGATTTTTTATAACCAATCAAGAAATATGATAGGGTTCGCAGTTCCATCAAATATAGGGGCATATGTTCTAACACATGGTTCACAAAAATAATTAGATTTTTTTTCTCTAGACATGGGATGATGTAATTGTGATCTTGAGTTTAATAGTGTAAGAATAAGCATTATGGTCCTTAGGGTGCGTTTGGTTCAAGTTATCATACATAACATTGGTTGTGGCGGACATGTTTCATTATCGGGAATCATTCATTACTTAAACCAAACAAGGTTTTTGTTGATAACCTTGAATAAATAACCAAGGTTATCAACAATAACCTTGAACCAAACGCACCTTAAAGTTCACCATTCGCATGAAGCACGTTCCTAAATCTAAATCCCACATATAATTAGTGATAGTTTGGGTGTTTTCTCTCATCAAGTTAATTCAAATATTGACAAGTAATGATAATTATAAATAAAACAATATAATAAATCAAATGAGATATAGAAGAATATGATAAATTGCTAACATGCAAGTATAATAATTAAATTAACGATGATATTAGTTATGATAGATTATGGTTAAACCAAATATTTTATTTGATAGATGATAACTAAATAGATTTTTTTATGAATGATGTCTAAATTAAATTGGAAAAAATGATGATATTTTGAATTTTATGAATATGATGCTAATATACATAATTTATGAGAAAAAACTAATTAAATGCTACCAATTTAAAGTTATCGACTAAATAAACAAAATTCAATCTTACGGAGAGAAACTGTGTTTTTACCCAAATGATATGAGATTCATTGACATTAAAGTTACCCTAGTTTTGTGTTAGACTAACACAATTAAATATTTTTAGAAATTCTATCGGCTCTTGGTTGTGTCAATGCGTTGTTTGCAATCAGGGGAGCTGATGCGTGATGGTTGTTGCTGTTGTGATGAGCTAGTGATGGTAATGCCTTGAGGGAGCATGCAATTGAAAGCAACAAGATGGAGGTGATGAGATCTTCATGGTGTTGCCATAAGTGCTAGTGACAATGCAACTGGAACAACACAATTAACTATGCTACATTTTTCATTTTTTTACAGCAATATTTTTTCTTCTTTTTTTCTCACATTTTTCTTTTCTTTTATATTTTTTTCTCTTGTTGCTTTTTTTACTATTGTTACAATAACAATAATGATCTTTTTTTTAGATGGTGAGAGTTAATGATGCACGAGCATGATGAGAGGGTACAAAAATCTAATTAGAACTCGAGAACAAATGGAAATAGAGAAGTAATGATGATGGTGGAACAAGAATATAAAAGTGAAGATGAAAGTAGATGTGCGGAGGATGGGATGGAGGAAATGATGTGTATGATAACAAGGGGAAAATGAAATTACAATAAAGAGTAATGATTAAAGAAAGATATAAAGAAACAAATTAGCTATCGAATTGTGAATGAGTCATGGATAGAGGCGGAGTTAAAATTTGAGGATGATGAATAATGAAGATAACTAATACTGAAACTGAATGACCAAGCTTCGGCTTTGATACCAATGAACGCAACACAAAAATCGAACCATCTAGAAACTTAGGACAAATTTGATAAAGCAAATAAGGAAATAAGCTCAGCTAGAAGAAAAATTCTAATATAGAGAAGTTAAATTAAAAATTATATTAATTCAAAAATAATTAAAATAGAAGATATTGAACTTCTTTTATAGACTTATTCAACAACAAATATATATTACACAACAACAACAACAACAACCGAGCCTTATCCCACTATGTGGGGTCGGCTATATGGATCCTTTTACGCCATTGAGCT
>JBBUKS010000073.1:6845554-6856186 GCA_038050645.1 Hedychium gardnerianum | reverse complement strand
TCCCCATTATCTAGAGTATATGACTTTCCATAAGTCAAGCTTGCCTCTTTATGACCTTTTAAAGATTGAAAAGGCACTTGTTGAAATTCATCACTATTCCTCCATGCATCTTCATTATAACACTCTTCAAGGTTTGATATGGTCAAAGTAGGCGATTCATCATCTATGTACTTGAATATCTCGCATTGGGACTGAATGTTACTTCCTCGAAAGTCTTCACCAAGACTAAATGAGATTGTCGGAAATAACTCCTCTTTTATGCTTAACTCTTCTTTCAACTCTTGCAATTCATAGGATTCTAATGGGAGAGATAAGAAATTTTCTTCTGACCACTCATTAAGATTTTTCACTACCCGGTTAATCAAATCATATGTCTCATTCAAACTCTTTTTCATCATAGATCCTCCTGTAGCTGAATCTAACTGAATCTTGTTGGAGAAAAAAATCCCAATATATAATATATAAATAATCAACCACTCTACCAGACCATGGTGTGGACATTGATACAATAAATCTAGAAATCTTTCCCATGCTTTTCATAATGACTCTTCATCTTTTTGCATAAAGTTCAAAATATGATTCCTTAGGTAGATTGTCTTCCTTGGTGAGAAATTTTTGTTCAAAAAATTTTGTTCTAATTCATCCCATGTTGTGATGCTTCTGGGTGGTAAGGTATTTAACCAAGTTCTAGCTGCATCTCTTAGACTGAATGAAGATGTTAATAACCAGATTGTGTCTTCTGGAACTCCTTCATATTTTAATGCATTGTAAAATCTATAGAATTCCACAAGATGCTAATACGGATTTTCAGAATTGGACCCTCCAAATTGATTTTCTTGAATCTTAGAAATAAATGATGGATTAAGAATAAAATTCAAAGCATAAATCGGTGGAGGTACAATAGGATTCAATCTCCTACAATAGGATCCAATCTCTTACTAGATAAGGGAGTAGCATAATCTTTCAATAGTTTGTTTGTCATATTGGACTATATTTGTTCTTCTCATTATTTTTGCAGATTTCTTCTTTTTCTGAATGTTCTGTCAATCTCAAGATCAACAGGCAAAAGATCTCCTGCAATATTAGTTCTCTTCTCATACAAAAAGAACAAATCTCAGTGCTTTAGAGTAAAGTATAAGGACAAATTTATTTGTAAAAGAAAATACAGAATTAAAGAAAGCAAATAAATTGTAAAAATAAAGTTATTCACAAAATAAGAAAATGTAAAAATGTCTAAAGTAACTCAATTTCTAATTCATTCACACATTCAATCAAATGCATACAAGGCACCATGCATATAGAACAATTCATAAACACCTCATAGAATAAGAAAATTGGTAAATCCATGGTTTATACATCAACATCATATCATAATTACTCCCTACATCTTAGAATTAGGGAGATCTACTCCATAGTAAAGGAAGAACAAACCAAAGACACAAAAGTAGACATTCTTACAATCTCCAAAGTAGAATAGAGAAGGAAGAATGCTTATCTAAGCATTGTCATTGTCTTCGGATGATTTCCTTGCTCCGGAGGTGGACGGATCGTTAAAAATGGATCAAAAATGAACCTCGTAGGTGCCCAAAAAGGGAAAACCTCTCCCCCCCTTTAAAAGGGGATCTAAGACCCCTTTTTATAGGCCCACACGACCATGCCAATCACCCACACAGTCATGCCTAAAGGCATGGCCATGTTGTGGAATGTTTCTGGAAAGTAGGCATGACCGTTCCATTTGGCACGACCACAGTGAAGAAAGTGCTTGAGAACAAGCACGACCGTGACAATTGGCATGGTCTGGCTTCAAGTCAGTTTTGAAAATGACTTCAAAATGAGGCACGACCGTGCCATTTAGCACAATCATGGTGAAGGAAATGCCCAAGATTCTGGCACGATCGTGCCAATTGGAACGACCAGCCTTCTGTTCTGTTTTGGAGTAACTCGGGATATGGCACGATCGTGCCTTTTGGCACGACCCATGTGATGACTTGATCTGGAAACTACTGCTCGAGGTTATGATGAGACACGACCGTGTCAGGGGGCACAACCATGTTGGCTTGATGAGGCACGACCGTGCCAGTAGGCACGACCATATTTGTTGAATATTCTTCAAAGCTTGCTTTAACGTCCATTTTTACTCCAAATTACGTCCTATCAATGAAAATACGAAAAGAGCAGATCTTCGAACAAAAGGAGTAAAAACATGACAATATAATGAAATAGAGTGCAATAACGTAAATCATATAACTTGAAATATAAGTAGATGTGTGTCAAATAATGTCTAAAAAATTATATAATCTACACACATCATACCCCTAGACTTGAACCTTTCATTGCCCTCAAGAAAAAACCTGCAATCTAGATTCATGTGGTGATAAGATGCATCATAATCCTTGGCGAGTCTTGTTAATTTTATCCTATAGTTTCATTGGTGAGCATGATACACAATTTGTTTGAGAATGACCTAAGTAAAAGTTCTCCCTGCTCAGTGTGATCAGTGACTTAACATTTCAAGTTTCAACTCTCAAGCCTAGTCAAGTCATCATCTAATCTTTGCTTGTCCTCAAGCAAAAATCTACAATCTAGATTCATGTGGTGATAAGATGCATCATAATCTCTGGCAAGTCTTACTAATTTTATCCTATAATTTCATTGGTGTGCATGATACACGATTTCTTTGAGAATGACCTAAGTAAAAATTCTCCATGCTTAGTGTGATGAGTGACTTAACATTTCAAGTTTCAACTCCCAAGCCTAGTCAAGTCATCATCTAACTGTGTTCTTTATATTCCTGGCGATAGACACTTATCTACCACATGCATGGTTCATCTCTTTCAAACTACACAAGATCTTAAAGGATAGCTCAGAATCAAGAGAAATATAATAGTTATTTCCCCAATAACCTAACTCGGTCTCAAAAGGGGTAACTTGTTAGTTTTCACTCATGACAACTATTTTTTTAATCCCTTATTCAATCTTTTTATGTGTGTGTGTGCTTACATGATGTAGTGTTATGTAGGGCACTAGAATAAAGAAGAAGAGATTTTTTATTTTTCCAAATGAGTTGACGTGATCCGAGTTTCTCTATTAATCAAAATGTAGTTAAAAAATTACCTTAGAAACATAAATACTAGTCCAGTTTTATGAATCATGACTATTTTCAGATGTATCTACTATAAAAGTTAAGCATATTGTAAAAGAGATCCTAAGACTAGGCCAATTCTCAAACTCATACTATGAAAAACATAACTCACTTCATGCTACTATGGATAGGAAAAAGTAGATCACCAAACATATTGACATCTAAATCACAACAACATGAAAATCTAGATACAAGCATGCTAGAATTTTTACAAGAAAACAAGTCATGCTATCATGATGATGATGGTGATGCATCTGACATTCCACAACATGAAACAAAACATACTCAAAACAAACTAACTAACATGCAAAAGTAAATCAAATTGAAGTAAATGCAAAAGCAAACAAAGATATGTACATATGTATAGACACCCCCCCCCCCAGACTTAGACTTTTCATTGTCCTCAATGAAAGAAACTCAAGATGGTGGAAAGGGGCCAAGAGGAAATTTAGGTACGTGGGTAGGTTACCAAGATGCTCATGGTACTGATAAAGTGTGGCAACCTGTTGCCTCATAATATCTATAGAATGTCTAAATTTCTCCTCTCTAGACCACTCCCGGTATTGATGGTAAACAAAATCAGATACAGTACCATGGAACTCCTTAGTCCTACTAAAGTGATCTCGTACCTCTTGGAACTGATCTTGAGTCATAGCAAATCAATTCTCCAATAACCATTGGTGAGTGACATGCTCCTCATGAAGAGTGTCCAAGGAGGCACGAAAAACAAAAAAATCAAATCTAGAGTGAGTCGTATAGCTATGAGTAAAAGAATGTCTAGCCGGCTCATGTCTAAAGGATGAGGGTTCTATCATATCAATGACTAAAGGGTCATGAATGGGTGTTCTAATAGGAGTAGAGGCGTATTCGGGTGCTATGTCTTGAATGATTCAATTGGTGGGATTTCTTATTGAAGTACAGTCAGGGTTAGGTAAGAGGAGAGGGAATCCATTTTTTCTAATAAAGTCATACTCTCTCTCTTCTCGACAAATCATCTTCATTGCCAAGCAAGTGTCTATATCAATCTTAGAGTTTCCATGTATAACTTCTAGTCCAAATAACTCACACACCAAGTAAGCGGCGATATAAGTGATAAACTCACCAAAAACTATAATGCTCGAAGACGCCCTACTGGATCTCATTAGGTTTTGGAGAAAGTAGAATCCTAAATCAAATTCAACCTCATTCAACATCGCCCAAAAATAATAAAGTTCTATCTTTCATACCACACCATCACTTTCTCCTTGACCAAACATGGTCTTACTCATCACACGGTATAGGTAACGAAGAACGGGGTTTTGAAGAGATGAGGCTTTAGATCGTGAAGGGTCAAAGGATGCATTTGATATTGCATTTTAATTCCAAAATGTTTTTCTATTGAAGGAACAATCAAAACTACGAGATCCCTCATTAGGTAAATTGAAATAGTTATTGAAATCATATCGAGACCATTCAAAATCTTGATTCATTGTGTGAAAACTAATTTTTCCTTCTTTGTCGCTATCAGAGCAAAAATGGGTCTCTAATGAACTTAAAATTTTGAGGGTAATCCTAGGATGAGTCAGATATCGAATTCTCATTAAAGTACTCCAACCTAAATTGTTACATAACCACTGCACATCTGACCTAATTCCTAAGACATCCATTGTATAACTATCAATGTATCGTGTGCAAATATTTTTCTAGTAACGAGAATATCAAATCTAGCTTTCTACTCATCATTACAAAAAGTGATACCATAAGGATTCTCGTTACCTTCGTCACATGCTTTTCTTTTTGATTTGTTGGTCGCCTTCCCTATACCTTTGTCAATGGTCTTCCCTTTTCCTCTATCGGAGTCATCTCCTCCACTAGATCCACCTCCAATGCTTTTCTTGAGTCTCTTCAACATGATGATCACAAGGAAAAAAAAGAGGTGATTTATTGTTTGAGGAAGAGGGGAGAAGAAATCTTGAGAAACGAGAAGAGATCTTTGAAGGAGAGATGGTTTAGATCTTGTCTTGAAGGCTAGATCTAAAAAGATAAAGAAGAGAATTTGAGAAGGGGAAAGCTTGGAAAAATCTCTTTCTTGGTAGGATTGAAGATAATTGGAGAAGAATTAAGGATGAAGAGAACTTAGATCTTGCATTGGAGAGAAGATCTCAAGAGGGTTGGAGAAGAAGAAGAAATTGGAGAAAAGGGGGGCTGGCATGGTCGTGCCCTAGGGTATTAGTACCCCGTGGGTCGCCCCCACGATCGTGCCCAAAAAACATGGCCTGGGCTATTGATTTGGTTGTGTGCTTGACACGGCCATGTCAAAATGACACGACTGTGCCATGATTTTTTTTAAGGAGGGAAGAAACACAAGGAGAGACATAACCGTGTGATGAAAAACATTGTCATGTCATGTATAGTGTTGTGTTGATGACATGGTTGTGCACTCCTCGTACTACCTGGGCATGTTTTTTCTTTGTGGTTGCAACACGATCGTGCCCTCCTTGCATGGCCTAGGCATGGAATCTCTCTAGACAAGAGACACGGTCATGTCAAGGAGACATGGCCGTGTCAGGGAGACACGGTCATCCTCTGATTTTTGCTCTGCTTTATGCTCTGCTTGTGTTTCTTTCTCTAACGACCTTCCATGCCCGTGGACAATCCATGGCCAACTCATGTAGGCCAATCCATCTGAAAACAAGAAAATAAAAATAACAATAAGACTTAAATAAAGATAAAAATGTCTAAAGTAATCCCTTGGGTTGCCTCCCAATAAGCGTTCGTTTAGGGTCACGAGCTCGACCCCTTATATGGCTCAACTCAAAGCCTTTGCCTTGAATGGGTTGTGTTCCCCTCCTCCATGGCCAGCTGGGCCCGAAATCTCTCTCTCCATCCTTGCCTCCGCTGGGATGATGTACTTTTCAGATCTGGGTCCAACCCTTTGTTCCTTGCCATCAGAGTACGATTCTTCTGGTGTCTTTTCCTTCTCTTTCAGAGATTTTTTCTTGGTCTCTACTTGTTTGACTTCTTCATACCTATTACATTCATTAGATACAAGCAGAGTATAAGAGGCATTAGATAAATCAAAGCAAGCTCTATCCTCTCCCACTGTTAATGAAAGCTTATGATCTTTAATATCAAAGATAGCTCTTGTAGTGGCCAAGAATAGTCTTCCTAGGATGATGGAGATCTTAGAATCCTCCTCCATCTCTAGGACCGTAAAGTCGGTAGGGACTATAAAGTTTTCTACCTTAACTGGCACATCCTCTAGAACACCCATTGGGTATCTGTGAGAGTGATCTGCCAGTTGCAGTGTCATAGTTGTAAGGTTCAAGTCTTTCAATCCCAAATTATTACATAAAGATAGAGACATGAGGCTAACACTAGCCCTCAAATCATAAAAAGTTTTCTGAATGGTAGTTGTCCCTATGGTGTAGGGAATGGAGAAGCTCCCGGGATCCTTCAACTTAGGAGGCATTTGATTTGATATGAGAGTGTTGCACTCCTCGGTTAGGACTACCGTCTCACCGCCATCCTTCTTTCGTCTGGTTGATAGAATTTCTTTCATGAATTTGGCAAATTTTGGCATTTGTTGCAAAGCATCCATAAGAGGGATCTCAGTGCATAGTTCTTTTATTTTCTCCAAAAACTTATCAAATTCCTCATCCTTCTTGGCTTTTAAAATACGTTAAGGGAAGAGTATCTGCGATACATATCTTCCCATGGGGCTCCTCTCAATCGCTTCGTCGTTCTCAACTTCTTCTTGGATATGATCATTTTACGAAGAGGAAGGAGTTGACTCTCCGATCAACATACACTCGATCCCTTGTGATGTAGTAATCACTTGGGGTTGCCCCAAGATTCATCCACTCCTTAGTTCAATGGCATTGCAGTGCTCAACTGGATTTTATTCTGGCTTTCTTGGAAATGTTCCTTGTGGTCTTAAGGAGGTACTAGCTATTTACGCTACTTGATTATCAAGAATCTTCAAATGGTTTTCAACGTTGTTCACTCTCCCACTAAGTTTCTTGATGTCATTTTTTATTTCCAACTGAGTACTTGCATCTCCTCAAGTATTTTCTCTAATCTTGAGGGTTGTGAATTTTGCTGAAATCTTTTGATTGCCCCGCTTGCTCTTGTTTGTTGTTGCGATAGGAGAAGTTTGGATGATTTCTTCATCCGGGGTTATAGGTGTTGGAGTACGGGTTGTTGGGCCTCGAATTGAAATTGCCTATTGCATACACTTATTCAATCTGAGCCAGTTGTGCAGATATGGCTTCAAGTTGGCAAGCTTCTTTTGTAAGCTTCATATCACCACATATCTCACAACTTGTACTTATCACATTCCTAAGAATACCTCACTAAGAATATTTATACTAGCATGGCTTGACTGAAGCAAGGGCACCACCAAGCCTATGAGGCACGTTGAAGTAGGGGCATAGTCGTGCCTATGAGGCATGGCCCTGGCTGAAGTAGAGCTAAACCATTTGTTGGGCTCCTCTAAAATAGGTTTTTCATCCATTATATTACTTTATCTTGGGTTGCGGCATGAATGAAAGTTGTATCCCTTGAAATTATCTTCAATTTGATAGTAGATTCATCTTTAAACTTCAACTGAGCCAAAAGTTATGATGGTTCAAATTTTAGTCTATAAATCTGGGAGGAGCTGAGACATAACTATGCCTTTTAGCATGGCTAGATCATAGTATCATAACTATGCCTTTTAGCATGGCTAGATCATAGTATCTTCTATTGCACTCTAAAGAAAAGTTGTATATCTCTGAGTTATCTACATTTTGGAAGTTGATTCAACTCATTTCTCCAATATTGCATAATGTTATGGTCATTTTAATTTTGGTTCGTAGTGCTATCTAGAATTTGACAAGGTCGTGCCAAGAAAAAAGAACTGGGGAAGGAGTGAATTTCACATGGCTGTGTTTTTTTAGCAAGGCATGGCCATGTGGGAGGATTTTGACTCTATTTTAACACTATTTTGGCCTTAATTTTTCTTGTGGAACACGGCTGTGTCGTGGGACACAGCCAAAGAATGATACTCAGCTGCGCTCTTTGTTGCTCCAATGTTCATTTTAGCTCCATTTGTGCTCTAAACGTGTCCTGTCAATGAAAATAGAGAAAGTGCATATCTTTGAACAAATAGAGTAATTATGCTGATAAAATGATAAAGTAGGGTGCGATAACATAAATCATGCTCATGGAATATAAGAAGATATGCATCAAATAATGTCTAAAAACACATATAATTTACACACATCACGCCCGAGACTTAAACCTTTGCTTGTCCTCAAACAAAACCTGCAATCTCATGTGTGTAAATGATGCATCATAATCTTTAGTGAATCAATCTAACTCTATCAAATAGTTTCATTAGTGAGCATGATAATAAAATTATTTGAGTGTCGCCTATGTATAAGTTCTCCATGCTTAGTGCAATGAGTGACTTAACCTTCACAAGTGTCAATCTTCAAGCGTAGTCAAGTCATCATCTAACCGTGTTCCTCATGCTTTCGATGATAGGCACTTACCTGTCACTCGCAAAGTTCATCCCTCTCAAACTACACAAGATCGCAAAGGAATGCTCAGTATCAAGAGAAACATAACAGTTATTTCCCCAGTAACCTAACTCGGTCTCAAAGGGGTAACTTGCTACTTTTCACTCGTAACAACTATTTTTTATCCCTTATTCTTCTTATTTTTTCCAATGTGTATATTTTCTTTTCCAACTCAATCTTTTTCTCCTTTTTTTTAGGATACAGATTTTTTCTAATGAGTTGACATGAACCAAGATTATCCAGTAATCAAAATGTAGTTGAGAAGTCACAAAGGAAAATAAGCACATTAGTCTGGTTCTATGAATCATAACTATTTTCAGAAGTATCTACCATCTAAGTCAAGCATAGTGTGAAGAGATCCTAAAACTAGGCCATCACTCAAATTTTCTCAATAAAAGCATTGCTCACTTCATGCTACTATAGATAGAGAAAAGTAGTTCACCAAACATACTAGCATACCAAATCACAACAACATAAAAATTTAGAACAAGCATGCTAGCATTTTTGCATGAAGACAAGTCAACAATAATGTAATGACTGATACAGCTAGCAAAATTTTTACTATGCAAAACTCACAAAATCTAAAACTATAAATAACTAACTAACAAAAAACACCCCTCCCAGACTTGAATTCTTCATTGTCCTCAATGAATGCAAAGTATATAATACGGAGGAGGTGTGAAGTAAGGGGAATTACCAAGTGATGCGCGTCAAAAATTTGAGTCATTTATCTTTTGAAGTCACCCCTCATATTATATTCTCACTCTTCCTAATATTTGAAACCTACAAAAATAAGGTTAGACAAGAAAAATTGAGTAGAGGGTTTGGGTTAGGAAAAAGAGAAAAGAAAATTTTAAACGAAAACAAGAAAGAACTTGGGTTACCTCCCAAGAAGTACTTGTTTCAGGTCATTAGCTTGACCCCTTATTTGGTTCATCTAAATCTCTCCCTTGGAGGGGTGAGATGTTTTTGTATTTTCTTTAATATGGCCCAAAATGTAGAGGGAGCTATACTCGTGGGATCCATTATATGAAGGTCCGCTCCCTCCTTCTTCTTCTCCTTCGTTGTTATTTCTGGAGGACGGAGAAGGTTTAGTTGAATCATCCAGTTCTAGGACTTATCAAAACCTACACACTCAAAGAAAGAATACACCTCCTACACACATGTTAAATAGAAAAGAACTAGAAACTTATTTAGTCTAATTGAGCGTGTGTCAAAAATTGAGTCACATCCTACAAAATCCATTACAGCTACCTCTATGAAATTTTCTAAAAGATAGCAAGAAATACTTACTTTGCTATGATTAAAGGTACCTAAAGGTTTCAAACAAGTGGATGCGACTTCCTTTGGGTCAAGTAAGGATTCTAGCTCTAGCTCAGGTGGTGGTGTCTCTAAAGGTCATGATTCTTGGGGACTTGCCTCTATTGCAAAAGTCCCTACACTTTGGTTATCAACGAAATCAATCCTTGCAACCTCCAAAATTTCAAGTGGTTGTGCGAACAAAGTGATTCTTGGGGCATTGCTTCCATAGTACAAATCCCTATACTTCTATCCACAATCTTATCATCATCATAATTAGTGAAGAGTCCACTAACATTAATCTCTTCAATAGGAGAGTCAACACCTTCATATGTAATCTTAAACTATTTATTCTCATCATTAGAAAATTCAATATCACCATTAACAAATACAATCCTAGGGGGGAAATCTAAAAATTTGCAAGACACCACCACATCTCCATCATAATCATCATCACAGAATTTATCAAATTCTTCATTATTCTTAGTTTTTACTACCCTTTGTGAAAAATACATTTGAGGTGCATGGGTCCTTGGTGGAGGCATTGGGATGAATTCATCTTCAATGATAACTTGAGGCATATGAATCACATGCTGAGGAAACTGTATCTGTGGTGTATAAATCCTTGTTGGAGTGGTGGGTGGGTCG
>JBBUKS010000073.1:6807010-6819486 GCA_038050645.1 Hedychium gardnerianum | reverse complement strand
ACTCGACCCCGGAACAATGGGGGAGGTCGAAGCTTTATCGAAGCTCAACCCTTGATTAGAGGGGAGATCGGAGCTTTAGCGGAGAAACTCGACCCTGGATCAATGGGGGAGGTCGGAGCTTTATCGGAGCTCAACCCTTGATCAGAGGGGAGATCGAAGCTTTAGCGGAGAGACTCGACCCTAGATCAATGGGGAAGGTCAGAGCTTTATCGGAGCTCAACCCTTGATTAGAGGGGAGATCGAAGCTTTAGCGAAGAAACTCGATCCCAGATCAATGGGGGAGGTTGGAGTTTTATCGGAGCTCAACCCTTGATCAGAGGGGAGATCGGAGCTTTAGCGAAGAAACTCGACCTCGGATCAATGGGGAGGTTGGAGCTTTATACAGGACGTCGCCGATCAGGGTGAACCTGACCACCAGTCTTCTGAGCCACCTAGCGACCTCCGCTTCCCCGGGGATGGTTCCGAGCTGGAGATAAGAGATGAGCGGGGACCTCCAATCCGCTACGAGCAGGGTCTGCGAGGTGGGCCCGACAAGTGTCCATTCAACCATAGCGCTGGCCATTTTGGCAAGCTCGTCGGCTCGGAGGTTGTCCACTCGGGGGATTTTTTGTAGGGTCACCTCCTGTAACTTGGCTTTCAGCTGCTCGTACGCCTCTGCGTATTTTCTCAAACGCTCATTTTTTATCTCAAAGTCTCCCTCCAGTTACTGAGCTGTCAATTGTGAATCCGAGTGGATCAACACTTGAACGACCCCTACACGCCAGGCCGCTTGCAGACCGGCTAGGAGAGCTTCATACTCCGCTTCGTTGTTGGTGGCCCGGAAGTTAAGCCGGATGGACAGCTGCACCACATCTTCTCTGGGCGAAATTAGTCAAACTCCGACTCCACTGCCTTGACAGTTGGCTGACCCATTCACATAAATCTTCCAGACCGCTTCTGAGTCGGGGCCGACTGTTTCCGTCATGAAGTCGGCTAAGGCCTGAGCTTTTATGGCCGTTCAAGGCTGGTATTGGATATCGAACTCACTGAGCTCGATCGTCCATTTAATCAACCGGCCTGAAGCCTCCGGGTTGGTTAGCACCAGCCCTAACGTGATGTTGGTGATGACCGTAATCGGGTGAGAGAGGAAATATGCTCTCAATCGTCGGGCGGTCATGACCAATGCTAATGCCAGCTTCTCCAGGATAGTATACCTGCCCTTCGCGTCTTTCAACAGATGGCTGGTGAAGTAGACCGGGTGTTGCATGCCTTCTTCGTCTCGCATCAGAGCGGTTCCCAGAGCTCCCTCTCCGACCGACAGATATAACCACAGACGCTCGTCGATCCGTGGTTTAGATAGGAGCGGCAGCTGGGCTAGGTATTCCTTCAGCTCGGTGAAAGCGAGGTTGCAACTCCCGTCCCATTCGAACTTCGAGGCCTTCCTCAGTATTTTGAAGAACGGGAGGCTTTTGGTCACCGACCGGGAGACGAACCGGGACAACGCGATAATTCGGCCGACCAATCATTGAGCTTCTTTAAGGTTCCTGGGCGGGACCATGTCGCGAAGAGCCTGTACCTTTTCTGGGTTGGCCTCAATTCCCCGCTCTGTAACCACATAGCCGAGGAAGCGACCGCTCTTGGCATCGAAGATGCACTTTGCTAGGGTTTAGTTTGAGCCCATATTTCCTCAGAGTGCTGCAGGTCTCTTCGATGTCAGAAATAAGGCTGTCCAACCGGGTTGATTTGATGAGGATGTCATCCACGTATACTTCAATGTTCCTTCCAATATGATGTTTGAATACCCGATCCATCATTCTTTGATACGTGACTCCCACATTCTTCAGCCCGAACGGCATAACATTGTAGCAAAATGTGCCCATGGAGGTGATGAAGCTCACTTTTTCCTGGTCCTCCAGGGCCAGTGAGATCTGGTGGTAGCCCTTATAAGCGTCCAGCATGCAAATGTACTCGCATCCACTGGTGATCGATGCTCGGCAGGGGGTAACAGTCTTTCGGGCAGGCCTTGTTCAGGTCGTGGAAGTCGATGCAGACCCGTCATTTACCGCCCGGCTTTAACACCAGGACGACATTCGCTAGCCAAGAGGGGAAATGCACCTCCCGAATGTGTCCCGCCTCTAAGAGCTTGTCGACCTCCACCCTGATCACTTGATCTTGTTCCGGCCCGAAACCCCTCTTCTTTTGTCGAACTGGCTTCGACCCCGGGAGGATATTAAGTCGATGCACCATCACGGTCGGGGCTATCCCCCTAATGTCAGATATTAACCAAGCGAAGACGTCGTGGTTCCATGCCAAACAGTTCTTCACCTCCCCCCTTAGCTCATTGGGCAAGTTTGCTACTATGCGGGTGGTACCGTCAGACCACTTGGGATGGATCTGGATTTTCTCCTTATCTTCTTCCAATACTCCCGACGGCATTTGGGCAACTCCCTCTTGGATGACGTTGATTTGGGGTCCTTGGACCCTTCTTGCCTTGTTGGAGTCCGTTCAGACGATGTCGACGTAACACCTCCGAGCGACCGACTGGCTTCCTTCCCCTCACTTCTCCTACCTAGTTTCCCACGGGGAATTTAATCTTCTGGTGGAAGGTGGAAACTACGACTTGGAAAGCATTAAGAGCCGACCTTCCTAAGATAACGTCGTACGTTGATTCAGCCTTCACCACCATGAAGGGTGTCTGCCGGGTTTTTTCCATGGGCTCCTCCCCCAAAGTGAGGGGGAGGGTGATTTGTTCGACTGGCTGAACTTGATGTCCGATGAATCCAAACAAAGGAGTGACCATCGATCAAAGTTCCTCCTCCTCGATCTACATCTGGTCGAGGGTCTTTCTGAAGATGATGTTGACCGAGCTGCCCGTATCCACGAAGATCCTTTTTATTGCATAATTGGTTATTATATCCTTGATAACCAAGGCGTCTTCGTGGTGGCGTCTCGTCCAAGTCTCGAGAGCCGAAGTTGATTTCCGGTCCGCTACTCCCCCTGGCGCTGGTACTTACCCCAAAGCTTTCCAGTCGCCGACTGTGAGCTTTGCGGGCCCTGTTGGAGTCTCCATCGGTGAGACCGCCGGATATCATGTCGATCGTCCCTCGCAATAGGGTCTTGTCTTTGTCTCTTGCTCCCTCTTCCCTAGGAGGGGTAGGTCCTCGTTGGTCCCTTGGAGGTGTCCGGGAGCGCCGTCCGGACGAACTCTCTATTTCCCTCTGTTTCGATCGGCGAGGGGAGTGCTTCCGATCGGGTGACTTCCGTTCCGCTTCTCGCTGCTTCCTCTTCAGTTCATAGCAATTATTGGTATCATGTCCTTCTCTCTGGTGATATGAACAAAAGAGGCTGGTCAATCTAGGATGCCACTTCTGGGGTCGCGGGGCTCGGAAGGCCTCGATTTCATGGACTGCTATGTCTCCTCCTCTGGGCCTTGGCGATGAGGTCCCGGGGCCTTGGGCGATGAGGCCCCAAGCGGTCGTTGTATTTTAACGGAGGTGGAGGGACCCTGCTGTCGAACAGACCGGTCGGGACGTCAACTCCCCTCTTCCGAGCTGACTGTGCTTCTTCCACTTTTACGTATTTGAGGGTCCGGCTCATGAGGTGATCGAAGTCTACCGGAGGCTTTTTCACCAGAGACTGGAAGAAATCACCCTCCTGCAGGCCTTGCGAGAAGGCGCTGACCAAGATCTCGGGGGTGACCCCTTGGACATCTAGGGCCACTTTACTAAGCCGCTGGAGGTAATCCTTCAGGGGATCCTTAGCTCTCTGCTTCATGGAGAACATATCCCAGAGAGTCTTAACATACCTCATGCTGCTGGCGACGTGTTGTAGAAACACACTTTTGAACTCCTCAAATGAGTAGATGGATCCGCTCGACAATCGGTTGAACCATCTCTGTGTTGGACCCGTTAGGGTCGTCAGGAAGATCCTGCATTTGACTCCGTCCGGGTATTGGTGCAGTAGAGCCGCGTTCTCGAACTTGTACAAGTGGTCTTCTGGGTCTGTCGACCCATTATACTCCCCGACGGTTGTGGGGCGGAAGTGTTTGGGCAGAGGATCGCCTAAGACACTCTGTGAACGACAGACCTTTAGTTCCGCTAGCCGTGTTGGGAGCCAACCCTTTGCTCTTGGCGACATCTTGGCCCTTGGCCCTGACGATTGATGACTCCCCCGACTGCTTTAGGGGGAGAGATGTTTCTACCGCGGGCCAGCCGAAGGCCAACGGGGTGTCCACAGCTGTGAACAACCTTTGTCGAGCGGGTGGGACCCTAACCGACGGGGCAGACATTCCCGGCGGGGAAGGTTGTGCCGGCCATGGCACTTGGCCCCTGGCCTGCTATTGCTGCTAGATGAATTATTGTTGTTGCATCCAGGCTTCTTGTTTCTGTTGCCATGCGGCTTGCTGTTGCTGCATGACCTCTTGTACAGCGGTAGCGATTACCTGGGCCAGTTCATTTTGCAAAGAGGGTAGGCTGGATCTTCCAGTGCCATCCATCTTAGTCTCGGCTTCAAGATTTAACAAAGTTTCCCACAGACGACGCCAATTTATTCTCGCGCGGAGACTGTCCGAGGATGAGCCACTGGTGAGCTGGAGATTTGCTGACTGGATCACCGTTGAGCGAAGTGGTCTTGCCGGTCATCTGAGGTCTTGAGGCCGACGGAGGATTTCGTCGGTCTCCCGTCCCAAGTAACCGGTCGGAGGGTTTAGTCTGTGGGACGACGAGCGAACAAGATCTTTCTGTTCTTTCCGATCGGGAATCTGCACAAATCACAAAAAGAGAGATGGAGGGTTAACGGAGAGTTCCAGGCGAGGGGCCTGGGGATCCCGCTCCGATGCTCAAGTCAGGTCTGATCGCGCAGAGATATTGAAACAATAAGTAAAGAGTTTTAGAGTAGAAAAGAACTTCCCCTCCGTGGTGACTCTCGTTTCTTTATATACTCCTCCAAAGTGTGTACGACCAGCATTAATGATGTGTACTGTTGAGGCATGGGTGAGCATGTTCTGGCTCGAAAGTACCGCCGTTCCCCGTATTTCAGGAGAGTGTCTGAGGTACAGTTTGGGGTGTTCTGGCCATACCGTTGAGGGGTGCTTTGGCCGCATTGTTGAGGGGTGTTCTGATCGTACAGGCGGCGTCGGAGTCAACCCTTATAGTTATGCCGGAGACCGGGGTCAATGATGAGATTATTTCGGTCCAGAAACCTACTTTAGCCGACCGGGCTTCATAGAGCGAGTTCGGTCGGTTAGCATAATATATACCCGACCGGACTTTAGAGGGCGCATCTGGTTGGCCAGTGTAGCATATACCCGACTGGGCTTTAGGGGCGAATACGATTGGCTGACGTAGCATATACCCGACCGGGCTTTAGGGGTGAATCCGGTCGGCTGGCGTAGCATATACCCGACCGGCTTTAGGGGCGAATCCGATCGGCTGACGTAGCATATATCCGACCGGGCTTTAGAGGATGCATCCGGTCGGTTAGACTTATATACTCCGACCTGATGCCTTGGTTCCGATCCATGCGTCCACCTGGGAGTCGATCTTGACTTTGACCAGGTACCTCATGACACCTATCTATACTATCAGGGAATTTAGATCTAACCACCCATATCATCTATCATTAGAAAAAAGCGCCGAGAAATCATTGTAGGGGTTTCTCAAGGGAATCGTGTTGATCTAGATAGTCGCACGACTCTAAAAAATTATTAAACGTTATGGATTCAAGTGCGCTTCCAATAATTATTGATTAATTTCTAATGAGTAAATATGAAAGATCTAAAATATGTGATTTTCATAAAAGAATTATTTTGTTCTTGTTCTAACAAGAGCCAAACTATTTCAAGAGAGTGAGAGCAGACTTATTTAGTCAACCTCCGCACTGATAGTTGAATTATTGTAAGAGTATTTATTGAACCATTAAATATGATAATTCTCATTTCTTAAAGTTTTCTGAGAACAATGAAAATTTGAGATGAAGATCACATAGTTGGAGGACAAAGAAAGCTCAAGGTGTGTAATGAGCGAAGTAGAGTTGGAAGTCTTACTGCAATTAGCCTTCATATAGTCTTACAGATGTCCAATTTCAGCATTCAAGGTAGCTGACCTGAAAAATTAAGACTCATGACTTCACCAATCTTGTGGATTATAGATCAAAAACTGCATGTTAATTTACAAAAGATAACAAAGAAAACTTGCATTTTATATTGACGAACACATTGGAATCACTCTCTACATGCTGAAGCTTGTAATTAGTGCATCTTTTCTACAGATACAACAGTTTCTTTTTAGCTATGACAGGG
The DNA here is from genome assembly GCA_038050645.1 of Hedychium gardnerianum. Classification (NCBI taxonomy): domain Eukaryota; kingdom Viridiplantae; phylum Streptophyta; class Magnoliopsida; order Zingiberales; family Zingiberaceae; genus Hedychium; species Hedychium gardnerianum. Next base: position 6,813,209 of record JBBUKS010000073.1, on the reverse strand, counting down.
TCGATATTTCATGTGAAAAATTTGCTGTTTGTGGAAACCAAAAATAACTGACGGACTCTTCCAACTCCTTGAATCATGATCTCAGATCATTCCCAGGTTTAACAACAACAGCTGTGACAGATTAAGCGTTGTCAACCTGAGCAGAAAAGCCTATTGCATCCACCAAATGAGAACAGTAAGAAAGAATCGTCACCTTGATCTGAGTCCTGTTGAAGGTATATGTGACATGAATGATCATCCATTGTTTGGATTACTGCTGGGTGTGAGAACTCCATCTGAGCATCTTCCAGTGTGTCATCACTTCTTCCCAAGCATCACCATCGTCCAAAGAGTATTCTACCTTAAGAATCCTCTCGAGTCAGCAGCGTTGTAACCATCACTCATCTTGATGCCATCATCAATGCCAGTGTTTCAGCACAAGGTCAAGAAATTACTTGCTGCTACAATTTTATAAATTTATTATGAGATGATATTACGCTTCCAAGATTAAAAATGGAGTAATGACATCAGAAAGACGGCATCGAATTTCTTCATATTTCTCAATAGTTCTTTTGAGTGAGGGATTTCATAATCTCAGAAAGCTTAAACCTTAGGAAAAATCTTATGTCTCTGTTTGTGGATTTAAATTCTCAGACTATATCCATTGTTTTTCACAGCTTGTGCATGGAGTAGTACCAAAACTTGATTCTGCTGAGCAGTGAGAAAAGGATAGTCTTGGCTTGTTAAACTGAATTCCTTTAAAAAAGGTTGCTGATTAAGGTATACTAAAAATTCAAGCTTAGGATTAGTAGCCCCAATTCAACCATTAACAGTGGCAAACCTGAATTTGGATTTGGAAGGTCAAGAAACCATCCAAAGACTCTGAAAGGCAAATCATTCCTATAGTTGATCTCATTACTGCGCATAGAGTTCCATTTTTCTTCTGATATAAGAGGTTGAATCACGCTGATGGAGTCATTTTTTATGAATATAGGCCCATATTTCTTCCATGTATACCCAGAGTCACTGGTAACCTTCATCATTAACATCTCTGTTAACTTTCTAAAATTCTAACTCTGGATCTAAATTTCAATTCAGTACAATAGCTTTTAGTTGTTGCCTTCTTCAATCCATGCTCCTCTTGACTTCCAACTTTCAACAGAGGATCCAGAAAAAAAGCCACCATCTTTTAACAAAAGTGGCTGCGAGAAGAATCAAACATTAATCCTCTATTATGTGCACAACCTTAATTAAAGAAGTGCATTAAGGTCATTCTCTAACTTTTGAACTTTTTACTAGAATGAAGGCAAGAGTCCTAAAAATACAATTTTTGGGAGCATATTTCTAGAATTTTTTTGAGGTACTAGAATGCAGTGGAGTCTTCAAGTAGAAAGACAATCTGTCAAAGTTTAACCAAACTTTGACCTGTTTTCTCAGTCTAGCCTTCTCAATTAGAATAATGATCCATATCCATATTCCTTTGGATCAGAACATAGCTGAGTTTTGAAAAAAGAGACGACATTATAAATAAGTAAATTGCCACGGCAATCAAAATTTAAGGCTAAACTTAAATTTTCAAACTACAGCAGGTTATAGAGTAACATGCTCTTGTTCTTGATAGGTCCAAGAATTCCAGGAGGCAATTGTCCTCTTTCTTCCAACGTAACGCCCTTATCAAGTGATCACTTCATGTAACTCCAACTGATAAATCACTTACCAATAGTTAAAGAACGATAAGAAAAGATTGATCCTTCATTTTCTTTAATTCATTTAAGGATGGACAGATAAAGAGAAAAAAGTTGACATAAAACTTACATTAATTTTTTTGCTCTACTTTAAGTGGCGATGAACAAGGTGCTTCACGATTGTCTAGCTAAAGTAACACTCGTCATACATCAAGATTATTGCCACTACATTTCTACTTCCTTTTCCAAACATGCCACTACATTTCTTTTAGGAAAAAGTAAAAAAAGACATAGAAGACGGTACAAGTTCTCTCTTAGCTGACAATTTCTATTGAGTTTCGACATAAATTTTGAGGACCTCCTTAAATTTGTTCCTGATCGATCAGTTTACTCCAAGAAGAAATTTGAGGAACTGAAGCTTATCCATGATCTCCATCGTGCTAGAGTCCTTCAAGGAGAAAGGAGGTTCAATGCCGATGAAGACATAGAGAGCTCGGAGTTCCTCTACTGTGGAAGGCTGCAGTGCAGCTCTGTAGCCCATTATGGTTCGCAGCGCTGAGATCTCTTTCCATATCGCGTCCTTCCTTTTCTCCTCCACCTTCTGTACTTTCACAGAATTTAGAAGTAGACAAAAAAAAAAAGACTTGGAAAATGAGAATGCTCAGTTTTCGATCGAGAAAGCGGAGTTTAGGACTCAGGAAGAAATCGAACGCAACGAACTAAAAAAAAAGGATCAATTTTGAAGAGGATAATGCTCATGTTTTTGTTAAGAAAGTCGAATTTTGAATGATAATTACCTCATATGTAGGCGTCTCGGTCATGGCGGAGGCTGGCTCCGTGCTCACCGCCATAGGAGGCTCCACCGTCTCGGTTTCTGAAGAAGCGTCGATTGCAGATACTTGCACGCTGGATGCAGTGAATTCACCTTCTGACGATGGGCTGATCTCGACGATGCTGTTCCGGTACCCTAATTCTTCTTCGTCAGTTTGGTTTTCCAGAGTTGGCGGGAGGAGGGAGGCCATGGCCGTCTCGGTGGCGGCGATGGTCGCCAGGTAGACGCAAAAGGGGAAGGCGAGGGCCAGGCCTAGGGTGGAGGCGACGCAGTAGGGAGGAATCACGAAAGGAGTGGAGGCCATAGCGGCTCCTGCGACTGCGGCCTTCTTGGCCAGTTGCCAGACCACATTCCCCCACCCTCCGGATCCTCCTGCTGCTCGCAGCGACGCTTTCTCTTCGCCGTTCTCCGCTGGTTCGTCGGAGATGGAAACCATGTCGGTGGCCATTTAGGGCGTCGAACGAGAATGGATCCGATGCGCGATGAAGATGAAAATGAAAATGAAGGAACTAATGGGATCGCGGGCGGTTAGGAAACCGGTGGACACGAGTCGGCTTTAGAAGAAAGCAGGGAGGAAACAAGGAGGCTACGTGGTCAATTCAGGACAGCCACAAGTCAAGTAGCGAAATTGGAAAATTTTCATTTGATCCGTGCTTACTAAAAGTTTTTTTTGCTTTATCCCCGGCATTTGGAAATTAAGTAGTTAAGGTTTCCTAATACTGGTTACCATTCGATAATAAAAGGCGAAAAATATATAGATATTATTAAAGATTGATCCTCTTTTAAAATTTATCAGAATAGTTTTGCTCAAAATTATTTCATCTTAAATATTATAATTTTGATTAAAATTGTTATAAAATGATACCATTTTGATCAAAAAAAGATTTTTCAGATATCAAATTACGAGTGAGGTATTATTTAGGAATATTATTTTAAACTTTCTGTCGTATTAAGATATGCTCGAATTAAAGATTCATTCAGCAAGATACATTCATATAAACTAGAATTAACATAGATATGTAAAATAAAAGGAGCTATAGCATCTGATTAGAGTCGTATCTGCTTAATATTATTTACCTTTTTACGTGCATATAAAGTGTGCCTGACTCACTGAATTGCTTCCTCGCTTTCTCATACTTCTCCTGTTCAAGTTGCTTCTTCCCCATCTGTACTTGACATAGATCCTCAACTACATGTATGAAATCAGTTACTACCGAGTAATCACTTCGATATATCAAATACAAAGTCTGTCGAATAAGAGATCGATAATTAGTACCTTATCCCAGTGCTTTTTGGGCACGCCTGTGTCTTTGGATGTCCCGCATCATGCAATCTTCAAACTGCAGCTTCTTGATTCCGGAGTCACACTGTGGCACAAGTGTAATCAGACAGTCAGTTACTTGAGATAGTCGTGTGGCATGAATGATTTATAATTAATGCTTAAATCTGAGGATGTTTGGAGTTCTGATTCACTAAACAAATTCACTGCATCAAACAAATTCAGTGAGGATCGACCGATGCTGGATTTCTTTCAGAAGAATTTATATAGTGCATCATGCGCAGTAACGGCAGCAGCTGCAGTGCCTACCAATTCCAAAAACATTTTCTTTGTCGATCTCCAAAATGAAATCAGAAAGGCAGTGGATGTATAATGCAGAGTTGACCACTCCATCTAATTTCGGACTCTGGGGAGAAGCTCGCTGGTCTCGTGAAAATATGAGCCGGGAAGGAAATCATGGACCAAAGGTTGAATCAATACTGTAAAGTTTTTGGGAACAAATTTCTACGGGAACAAATGAATCTCCAAGATATTTGTATCAGGTTCTCGAAGTGTTGCTGTTTTCTTCGGCAATTAAGTAGCTTGCTACACTTAGTGTGCCGCTGCCTTAGCTCACATGGCTGGAGTTGCCATGGCCCTTTGCAGAAAGATTGAACAGAATTGAAAACCAACCGCGACTGCAAGATCATTTGGAAGGTCGATGAACTGCCACGAAATTAAACGTAGTAATTTCCTCTCGTGACTTGGGAATTATATTGTCGCACTTGAGCGAAATCAAGGGTCCAAAACTCGTATCGTAGCAAAGAGTAGTTTGCATATGTTGATAAAGGGAGGATCTTTTGGTTGAGTACTAACATTATAAAAAAACAAATATTTAGGAACGAAATTATTTCGTTACAAATTTACGACATAATTTCCGACGAAAACATAAATCATTGTAAATTAGCAATGAAATAATTTCGTCGCAAAGTAGCAACAAAATATTTTTCATCGCTAAATTCGTTGCATTTCTGCGACGAATATTTAATTCGTCGTAGAATTTGCGACAAATTTCTCGGATCCATCTCAGATTTGACCTATTTTTAAAAAGTCAAACAAAGAATTGCGACGAATTCTCGGATTCATCGTAAATTTTTTTTAAAAAAAAATAAAATATTTCCAAAAATCATTAATGGACTTAGAGAGATCGGAATGACACGAAACCAATTTCTATATATTTTTATAGTTCTCTTGGTCATATCTATGCCCTCAAACATAAATTTGACCTAATATATTTCGTTAAGTAAATTTTTTAACACCAACATGTCCCAAAAATCTAAATCATGTTTAAAAAATCACCACTTTGGTCTAATTTATGTTTGAGGGCATGAGTATAACCAGGAGAACTATAGGAATAGATAAGAACTAGTTTTGTGTCATTCCAAGCTCTCTAGGTCCATTAACAATTTTGGGAAATATTTTAATTATTTTAAAAAAAAAATCTTTCCAAAAATAATTGATGGACCTAGATAGATTGGAATGATACGAAACCAGTTTCTATGTGTTTTTATAGTTTTCCTAGTCATATCTATGTTCTCAAACATAAATTTGACCTAATATATTTTGTTAAGTGAATTTTTTAACATGAACGTGTCCTAAAAATCTAATTCATGTTAAAAAAATCACCACTTTGGTCAAATTTATGTTTTGAGGGTATGGATATGACCAGGAGAATCATAAAAAAACATAAAAATTAGTTTCATGTCATTCCGATCTCTCTAGGTAAATCAATAATTTTTGGAAAGATTTTGTTTATTTTTAAAAAATAATTAAAATTTGCGACGAATTCTAGGATTCATCGCAATTTTTTTTAAAATAATATCTTTCCCAAAATCATTAATGGACCTAGAGAGTTCGGAATGATACGAAACAGTTCCTATGTGTTCCTAGGTTTTTCCACCATCATTTTTTGATTCCATGGAACATCTTTTGATTCACTTGTCATATGAAGTCAAAGTTGGATGTCCAGTCCATTTTCGATGGATGTATCCATTTGAAAGGTAAAATTTTTATCTTCTATACTTCGTTATTCATGCATATAAATTGACAAATTTTATTATATAACAAATAGGGGTGTAATCGAACCGAACCAAGCCGAACAGTAAAAGGCCTGAGCTCAAGCTCGGCTCATTTTCCTTGAGCTTGAGCTCGACTCGAGTTCGATTTGAGCTTTAATTCTTAAGCTTGAGCTTGACTCGTGATGAAATTAAATAGCTCGCGAACAGTTCGAGTTTGGCTCGAAAAAAGCTCGTTTAAAAATTAAATGAGCTTAGTTCGAGCTCGACTCGAACTAAGCTAGTTTAATTGCTCGAAAAAAGTTTGTTTAAAAATTAAACGAGCTTAGTTCGAGCTCGTTTAAAATAATTAGTTATAATAATTAATAAG
>JBBUKS010000073.1:6751021-6768127 GCA_038050645.1 Hedychium gardnerianum | reverse complement strand
GCTTTTATATACACTGCGTGGTTGTGCATACCCGGGTAGGGTATTTTACTGTTATATAAACTGCGTGGATGTATATATCCGTGTGGGGTATTTTTCTTAATATTATTGAATTATGTTTATGGATGTATATACCCGTGTTGGGTATTTGTGTGTTAGTTGTATTATGTATTTAGGGAATTGTCCGCCGTACAAGGGATGTGCTGTCCGATTTTCATCGGATAAATATCCTCCCGGAGCGTGACTATGTGCAAGGCATCCCCAGTTCAGGCACTGTGATTTCACTGTCTCGCAATCTATTTTTAACCACACTTTCTCCCACAAAGATTAATGTACTTAATCCAATATCAATCTTACATCACAGTCATTTTCCTAAGCTCATAGTACATTGACACAACCAACTCGAACGAACCCTGACCGACTTCAACGAGTTGACATTCACTTTATTCCTTCTTTTTGAATTTGTTTGAACTGGTTCAAGTCCAGATAAACCATGCTTGATCTAACTTGAGCTCTACCAAACTCCACCTAACTTTGACTTCCTCTTACCCCAGTTCCTATTGAGGTCTAAGTGGATTCCTAACAATTGACATACTTATTGTAAGTTATTGTAAAATAACAAGTAGAAGGTGCACGAAGCTCCAGCCATACAGGGTCTTGGGGAAGGATCGGACCACATTGAGTTAATTATACACAATCTTACCTTGTATTTTTGCAAGAGGTTATTTCTGCAATTCGAACCCATGACCTTAAGGTCACATGACTGTAATTTTACCATTGCACAGGTTCCCCTTCAAAATGATGAAGTAGAACAAAAGAAATAAATTTTATTTAATTGAAAAAGACAAAGAACCTTGTTATTAAGCCAATCATATGACCATCTGAATTGACAACAGCACCACCACTGGCTCCTGGATGGACTGCTGCTGTTGTTTGAAGCATCACAGCTACACTTACTTTCTCAATTTCCATGTCGCGAGATTCTTCAACATGAAGAGGCCATCGTAATCCAACAACATGTGAAACAACTCCGGTAGAAACAGATGGGCAGAGGTCTGCAGTGAGATAAAGGCAATCAGGAAGTACCTTGTAAATAAAGTGTTTAGCAATGCTGCAAAAAAATATAATAATAATACAGAAAACCAACAACACATTGATAGTATGTATCAATTCTCTAGGAACCTTCTATTTCTCACCAGATTGAGGCCCAAATAGACCATGCCCAATAACATGCACAGGTAAACCAATAGATGGGCAATTAAATTCAGGATTAATGGCACAAAGTTGCAACGAAACACAATCAAGCTGCAAAAGTGCAACATCCAGTGGTCCCTTTGAGACATAAACCACGGTAGCATCACTCCAAAACTGAACTCCCATGTGGTGGAGGCGAACTGAGATTTTCCCATAGTTTTGACATGGACTGAGCGATGAAATGCCATGAGCAACAACACCATAAGAACTCAAAGCTCCTGATACTGAAGAAAACAATCTCCGGTTCTCTTGTTCAATGGTTTCTTCCTCTCGCTCATAGAAACAAAATTTATCCTCAGCAGGGAATGCAGTTCTTTTCTTCATCAGATTTAATAATGATTTTCTAACAAATCTCCATGGTTCCAAGACGTGGGCATTTGTTAGTATGAGACCTTGTTGATTGAGTACAATGCCAGAAGCCCAGGACCCGCCTACTGAAATAAGTACAATTGAAGACATAGCTCTTCTTAGTGAAGGCACACGGTAAAGAATACCAACTTCAGGTAGGCATCTGCTAGCCTTTGGATAAGCAAAGTCATGCACAACACTGCTTTCTTTGTCCAAGTACCTTCCTGTCAGTTCTTGCTGAGAATCTTGAGATTCCTGCAGTTCTTTTCCCCGTGCAATTGCTATTGCATTCCATGTGATTACAAGCTGTTTAAGAGATCCCATTTGTAATTTCAAATACAGTAGAAAAGCTAAATATATCCAAGTAACATTCCTTACCTGGATTTCTGTTTTGCTGTTTTTTTGTCTTAATGGACATGTCAGCATGCCAATGAGGCAAGCATGTCTATCAAAAACAGGACCACCTTCCATTCCTGAATAAACATACATCAAGCTTGACTAGCGGTATAATATTAGTAGAAAAACAGATCCTTCAGTTTGTCACTGTAACAAAAATGTATTCACATTAACATACCTGGCAGACCACGAATGTCAACAAGCAGTAATGAATTTTGAACAGAACAAGAAGAGCAGCAGTTTGCAACACTTCCAAAAGACACACTGATTAAGACAGAAAATAACTCAATATGCAATAAAAGATAAATCAAATAAAAGATTATTTAGGTAGAAAATTTTTAGACTCATTCTATTTTATACCAATCATTTCAAATCCAGTAATTGGGTTTCTGTTGATTATTACTCGACATAAAATAGGCCATGACAAAAAATCGTATTACTATCATCCTATATTATGCTCCACGTTTTATCAAGGTAAAAAAATTATGGATTCATTCTATTTTACTATACCAATCATTGTTAATCCAATAACTTGTTAGAGTTTTTTGAAACTCAAAAATTCCAAAATATAATTTTTTTTATTTAGTTTTGAAGGTTTTTAATATAAAGTGGATCCACAACTTCCCTAAGATATTTTATCAATTTAAGTGGAGACTTAAGAGTTTATCCAAATAATGGATAAATGTTATCTAATTAATATATCCAGCCAATATAGATAAGCATAGACTTATCCCTATCACAGGTGAAGACAACTTATTTAAAGGGATCAACTCATGGTGTGGATGGGTGTACTATTTTTTATATTCTTGTTATTTTAGGATCTCCCACTATTCACTACCAGGAGAAGAGATTATCACCAGTTATATCTTGGGGTGCAGTTGATCATTCTGCACAAAAGGCCAAAAAATTACTTTAGGACAGTTTTCTTGCCACCAGATTTTATCTTCTTAATAATTTCTCAATTTTCATATTTTAAAGTGGATCCACAATGTTTCCAAAATATTTTATTAATTTAATTGACTAGATATGACTTGAGTTTATACAAATAGTGGGCAAATGTTGTCTAATTAATCTATCTAGCCCAATAAGCATCAATTTATCACTATCACAGATCAAGACCCTATTGAAAGAGATTAACTCACCATGTGGATGGGTGTATATTATTTTCAATATTCTTATTTCATCTTGGGTTTTAAAAATTGCATCGGAGGTATCTCCCACTGTTTCATTGCAAGCAGAGAGCTTCTCACTCATTGTATCTTGGGGTATAGTTTCAAATCATCTGGTGCCAATGGCCTCAAACTTGGCATAGGATAAAGTTTTCATGCATTCAGGTTTTATGGCCTTCGTATTTTCCTCTTAATTTTTCAAATTTAATTTGATCAAAGTATTGAAGAAAGCCTTGGCACAACGGTAAAGTTGTTGCTATGTGATCTAGAGGTCACGTGTTCGAGTCTCAAAAATTGCTTCTTGAAAAGCAGGGTAAGACTGCATACAATAAATCCTCCCCTGGACCCCGCATTGGTGGGAGCTTCGTGCACTGGACTGCTCTTTTTCAATAGAATGAGATTTTTTCTTATATGTTGTTACATACCTAACATAATTGGGTTTTTGTTGATTATTGCTCGATATAAAATAGACCATCATAAAAACTCATATTAATATCATCCTATATTGGTTCTCCATGTTTTGTGACACTGAATGAAACATTATGATAGACATGATATTCAATTCAACATTGTCAAAGAAAACAAAGTATTTAAAAGTTCAAATGATCACCATACTCAATTAGTTTACATAATTTAACATGCAACGAGGGGAAAAACAAGAACCAGTTATTCTGGTAAATGATAACATCATTACCTATTAAGAAAGTGCAATGGAGACATGATTCCGAAAGGAGAACCCATAGCCAGAAGTAAATCTCCTCTTTGTTGATCTTGAGAAATATTTAAAGGCAGAACGTTCTAAGAATCATCAAATGCAGTTATAGATCAACATGGGTTTTTAGTAGTGGTATATTGCAATCCCAAAATATGCTGAATTATAGAAGATCCAATTTACTTCACCATGAAGTTAAAAAGACATTAAGTATACAGGATCAATAACCAAATATCCTACCTTCAGTTCTAATCCTGAAACTCCAAGAATAGCAATTCTTGAGACTGACTTTACCATCTGCGAGAGAGTAGGTAGCTAAACACTGGAAACAACGTTAACTGATAGAATCAATGAAAATCTAGAATATTTTACAACCAACCAAGATTAAATAAAAAGTACTTATTAAAACAATAATAAAATTTTGAACAGGGCCTCACTAGTATACCAACTTCATGCCCATGAAAAACAGTCAAGAAATGAGAAGCTTGTACTCATTTTTGAATAGAGCATCCCTATGCCAACTTTGTCCCACAACTTCACAAACCCTTCTTGACCTAGGATTCTTTTAGAAAAAACTTGAATAGATGGAAGACATCTTTTAAATTCAATATCTCATGTTAAATTTTCAAGAAAAAAAATAGCAGAAGTATACCTAAATCCATAACAACCCATTACTGCATATGGCAGAATCATACCTAAATCTATAACAACTAATTACTCTTTTAGAACTGTGCAGTTTACCTTTTGGATTAACACGTTTTTCCAAAAGAATCTTTTTCCTTTGCTCCCTGTTATCTTTTTCCGATCATGAGATGTCAAAAAAAGCCATGTCATGTGTGTCCTGTGAGCCAGATCCACCATATAGATAGATAACTTCCATTATCTTTTGATTTTCTAATTTACCCTATCATAAAAATACCCTTAAATGTTTACACATTAAAAGTCCACACTATCGGACACATTAAAGCCCAAATCGCTCAAGCCTTAGAAATTCACTTTTACAAGGGATTAACCTTATATGATAGTCTGACCTGCTTGGTACGACATCGAAAGCAACTACTAACTCTATGCCTTGATAGAGTAGACTAGGAGTAGAACCCATAACCCCGTATCCAATCACTTTGGACTTTTGAGCTCAACGCATAATTATTCACGTATAAGTTCAATGTTGGATTAAGGATACAACAATATGTGTAACCTTATAATCATGCATTGCAAAAATAATCATATGAATTCGACATTGTTGTAATTATCAAAATGTAACTATAACCAATCGTCAACAATCATACCAACATAGGATCAAAGCAGTCTTCCCGACATTTGTCATAACTTTGACCCATCAATGTCACATATGCAAATACAATTGAATGGCATGGATCATGATGTGGATGTGTAGCATGAAAATCTTATGCAATGTGATCTTAACAAATTTATTTCGAACTAGTCAACCCTTAAACCTTGGTAAGATCCAACCATACCAAAAGTGTACTAAAATCAAGGTGTAAACAAACTAAAACTTTATTTTTTCAAAAATAACCTCAAATTATCCGTAAACAGAAACAACTGAAGAATAAATTTTTAATTGTCGGGAAAGCATCTAAAATTATAACCCACTAGAAAAGCATCTAAAACTATAACACATGAGCAATGTAGTGTACTCATGAAACACTTTGCATGGCAATCCCTTAGAGGATCTACAACCATAGAGTTTGTTTTGATGTGTTATGTAGACAACTATCCAATCTAAACAATTTCTTTAACAACTAGGAACTTTGATGTCCATATATTTTGACTTTGTCAAACTCTTATAGTTATTGGATTACAAAATTTCCAACTTGTCACAAAATAACTTGAGTGGTCTTTTAATACCTTCCACTATGTGCAACCTAGTCATTAGCATTCTTCCAAAGAGACAACACCAACCAACTAGTAGGTAGATATAACTTGACATAGATTTCATACTATCTTGGCATCAAAGTCAATATACAAAATGATCTTACGCAAGTCCAACCTTTGATAGGAAAGCATGTAGTCTTTTATTCTTTGTATGTACCGCAAGACTCATTTGACTACATTGTAATGGTCCATTTTAATAAATTACCGAAACTTGAAACTAGGCAAACCTACTCAACATAGGTAATTTATCATGTGTTATTGTATCAATCATGTCGATGAGTATAGTGTCATACTAACATTCAGCAACCTTTGACATGTGACAAATTGAGTCAAGTTAAAAGTGATGTTTGTTTTTTTTATCTTTAGTTCGTGCAATACAATGTTAAAATTGCACAATTCTATATGGAAGTTAGAATAGATGTGTTCTTTTCTTATTATTCTTTTTCATCTCTTCCTCCTCCTTCCAATTCTCGAAGAGCACCACGCGTCGAAACATTGATAAACAGTATCATTCAGTCAAAGTTCGATGTTGCTTGAGATTTTGAACCTTGGATGTAACTCAAGACTGAAATGTGTCACTAAGGTCTCTTTATAGTCTGTGCTTTCTTTCTAGACCCTTTGTGATAAGACAAGCCTTGTAGCTCTTCATATATCCTTTCAAATACCTCTTGGTTTAACTATCCATTTACAACCAATGGAGTTCACACCTTTTGGCAATGGTATAAGATCCCACCATTGTCCTTTATGAACATCATCTCCTCATTCATGTTCATGGACTTGTATGCTCATTCATGGCGTCAATCAACTTTTGAGAGTTAGAATTTTCCATGACTTGACCGAAGTTGATTGGATCATCTTTCATCACTCTAATATCATCCTCATGTTTTTAGAAAAATACAATTGAATTATTTGGCACACTTCTTTCTCCAGTGGATCTCTTCAACAATATAGGTTATTAAAATGGTAAAGTTTGTTCTTCTAGAATAATTTTTGGACTAAAGGTCTAACTCGAGGTGTACACAAGGTGTACTCTAGTGCAGCCTAGAGTAAAGTGAACTTGTAAGATTAGAGGATCAAATAACACAGATGAAGCTTGAGAAACTTGATGAAATTGATAGGTCGGAGGTTTGACACGAGGTGGACTTAAGTACAAGAGTATCAAGAAGGTTGAAACCTTGGAGGCATGATAGTTATTAAAGATGTGATATCACCATGAGTTTTTGCTTTTTAGCAACATCATCAAGAATTGTTTTAGCTAGATAGAGGTAAAATACCTAATGTCTTGATGGCTTGGTTTGAAGCCTTCATCGGAGGGACAATTACTAAGATGTATTTTACCAACTTAGCTTTGTTACAGAACTTTGTGTAAATTAATTAGGATGTAAGTCTAGTGAGGAAGGGATCATTAATAAAATTCAATCGATCGACTAGACTAGTTCAACAGACTAGTGAGTCAATTGAATGTAAACGTCTGGTGAACAACAAGGTTTTATTTGAGCAACAATTGATTGGACCAAAACTTCTAATTAATTTTAGTCATAGATATTATAGTCATGACTGCTTAATAGGAACATTTTCACTATGAGTAAAATGGAAGACTTTACCGATTAGAGGTGGACAAAATGTGTTCGTTGGAGCTACATTTGTATAAGAATTTATAGAGTTTTGAGTCAATAAAGTTGCATGAAACCACACTTAATTATCATGTCAATTTGTGCTCAAAATGTTCAACTTCTCTAACAGCAAAACCATGTTAATGGCTTCAAAATAAGTCTTTAGTAATCTCCTCTCACTAAGTTTTACATTTAAGAGAGAAGTGCAATATTATATTCATTCCAAAGATTGGGATTATATGAGGCTTGTTTTATCACCTTTTTTGAAAGGAGTAGTTTTAGTGGATTATTCGAGGGTGACACATCAAACATATAGGTTGTCGATTATAAGCGAAGTCTCCAAACCACATAAAATAATTGTATCTAATTGTGTCTTGTTTGATTTTTATTGTTTCAGTTGCATATACTACTTGACGATCAATTGGGCAGACATGACCACTGTTGAACAAATAACTTGTGAATTATTTGTGTTTTACAAGAATTTGTGCTTTAAGATTCATTTATTCACTCCCTCCCGCTCTAGCCGATGTGTTGGACCCATTTTATTCAATTTTGCACTCCTTAGATGTGGTGATATTTTTAAACATTGTGCCCATGACTCTTAAAAGTATCAAGAGGTTTTCTTGCCGTGGTTTGAACCTAGTGCGATTTAACATAAGAATATTAGGAGTATTCATAGGTAAACAAAGACCAATAAACAAACAAAACAAGTTAAAATAAAAATGATAATAAATTAAATAAAAACAAATCTAATCCATGATGCAGTCCATTAATATTTATTTGGATAAAAATACTAACTTATAAGCAATCTCTTGGTGTAGTAATCAAACAATGCTAGTAAAAACATGACAAACAATAACCTTTTTGGAGTTGATTTATCGTTCACATGTAAAGTCGAATAATCATCAAGTATTTATTACCACATGTGGACATGCAAGATTGTTAAATATCCACATTCCTTCTTTGGGTCAGTTAATATTCACATAAGTTACATGCACACAACAATTTATATTGCAAAATAAATTAATTTCCACAAGATTGGTCATTTTAGAGACATGTTGCTTTAATTAATTCATCTCCAAACATATATTATGATACTAATGTTTGAATTTACTGGCAGCCTAAAGAAATATTGGCTAAATATCTTGAAACCTAATAGAAAAACCTTTTTTAATTTCAATTAATAAGCATAAAAAACATTGAACCCAACTGAATCAACCTTTTGACTTAGACAACATTGCAAGCATCCTTTATTCAATTCCAAAAGATAAACCTAAATGCAAGTATAAAGAATTTTTCTTCCTTACAAAACCAAATCCCAAAAAAAATTAATATAAGGAACTAATAAACAAAAATAAAATAAAAAATTTCAGGAATTTATCTAAAAAAATCCTTCAATGTACTCAAATTTAATAACAAAATTATATATATATATATATATATTACAAAATGTAACAAAATTCGTACATAAACAAAATTTAAAAAATATTTATCAGTGATTCAACGTGAAGGGTTCTAGTACCACTTGTTAGGAAAAAAACTTGAATAGATAAAAGGCATCTTTTAAATTTAGTATCTATGCTCAATTATCAAGAAAAATATAATAGAAGCATATGAATCCATAATAACAAATTGTGTAGTTTGCTAGTTTATCTTCCAATTCAACACATTTTCCAAAGAGACTGTCATCTTTCTCTGGTGATGGAATATCAAAAAAAAAGTAATGTCACGTGTATCCTATGGATCATAACCACCAAATCTATAGATAACTTTCCTATTATTTTTTGGTATGCCCATCATAAAAATAGAAATTAATCTCAAATCTCTATACATTAAAGGCCTACACATTATAAGATATATTAAAACCTGAATTGCCCAATCCTTTTTAAATGTGATTAACCTAATATGACAATCCACAAGACAATTATTCACATATAAATCCAATGTTGTATTACGAAACTCACAGAATCTGTTCTAACCAATGGTCTTCTCCTAGACTCATCCACTATATACATAAAGCCAAAATAAACTAACTTAGCTAAACACCTAGCTGCTCGACAAAATTGAACTCCATAATATCCCAGGAACTCAACAAAATTGAACTCCACAATATCCCATCCAACTTACCTTCAATTGAACTTGATTCAATTTGGCTAAAATTCCCTCAACCTAACTTCAAGTTGACCAAACTTTTCATAACTCAAGCTCTCTAGCTTTGTTCTTGACTGAAGTCCTACCTAAATTGTTGGAGCTAGCCTACTTTTATGTTCCGTTGTAAATTCACCATAACAAAGTCGATTAGAAGTTAACACCATTTGTCACTATTTTCTTTACCATGTTTGTACTTATCTAAACCTAGATTGATATGGTATGCAAGATTTGAAATCTTGTTTAATCTTGTTAAAACTGTAATGATTAACATAATCAGTATTTTACTTATTCATCATGTACCATCTTAATTATTTTAAAGTGGATCTTGTCATCTTCCACGGCCGACAAAAATTAATTGATATACCTTTTACACCATTTTTTGTAATTTTCTTTCCAATACTAGCCAACATGGTTTAAAATTTTGTTCTGTGCCGGGTGAAACGGACAAAATTTGTCATTCAGCCCACCACCTGACACCGGCACCACAGGCCACTGCGGGTCGTGGAAGCCGTCATGAACTCTGCGGGTCGCAACGGGGACGCCACAGGAGTGTGGATGGATCTAGAAGAAAGCAACGTAGGTTAATAATTAAAATTTGGTTAATAATTTCAATCCAAGTCCTAAAATAATTTAAACAGGCTTAATCAAACCATACCCTAATAAAACTATCTCGTTAATTTAATATATATATATATATTATTTGTTTTAATTCCGAAAATATATAATAAAATTCTTATTTATTTATTTATCATATGGAGGCACCGCAATTCCATTTTTTTTTCTTTTTTAAAAAACTATTTTCATTTTCATTTTTTGTAGTTTAAATTTTTTAGATTAAATTTTTTATTTTTAATTAATATATTTTATATTTAAAAATACCGAAACCATATTGTCACAACACGATACCAAAACCGTATTGTTCCCGTTTCGAAATTTTAAACCATGCTAGCTAGTATTCATTAATACTCAATATTGGTTATGACTAAGGTTCAAAATTTCAAGTCATGCGGGAGTTTCGATCTTTGATTGAATAAACAATATTATTTAATAATTGTGCCAACATTTTGATTTATAGTGTCAGTGGCAAATTAGAGGTGAAAGGAGAAAAGAGATGAAAAAAAAAGGACAACTATCTACTTAAAGTTTGGATTAATATTATCTCAAATCATCTTAACCTATCTTACTGCATGTGTCTTATAGCATGCAAAGGAGTGTTGAGTGTTGGCATGATACGATACTCATCAACATGATTAACACAATGACATAGGTGACATTGTTTGTGTAGATAGTATTAAATTTCAATAATTTGTCATAACAATACATTTTAACCTTGCCACCTCATACAATACGAGATTTCAAACCAATGGTTACTACTATTAATAGAGCCCCTCCTAATCCATAACTAGCATCCTAATCTCATAGGTTTTGAAGCTAGCATCAGAAGGGAGTCACGACCTCGATGATAATAGACCAAACTTATATAAACTAGAAAAAGATTTCGATATACATCGTAATCTCCTTCCGTATATGAAAAATTATCATACCAAAGCTAAATGGAAAAATGCATCAGAAGAAATAATAATTTTACTGTTATCCTTTTATAGTTATGTACATACAAAGTAAGATAGTTTATTCATAACTAAGAGTCAATGAATTTAGTTACAAAGTTAAACCTTTTTGATATTACCAAGATAGCTAATCCATTGGCATGGGAAAAAAAATATAAAGGTAATCAAAGCATGATGAGCATTTTTAAGTTTGAAGAAACTGAACAGGAAAAGTTTTTAACAAAAATATCTACCATTGTCTCATTGTTGTCATCCCGACTAGCCAAGGAAAAACCCACATCCCATGAAGAACTTTGCAAAACATTCTCACCTCCAACCAAGGATTGAAGAGCAATGGAAGATGCAGTAACATCAACCTAAAGCAAATTTAAAAAAAATAGTAATAATTGTATGCAACTTGCACAGATAGTCTGGACACTCAAATTAATTAACAAAATACACTTGAATCAAATGAAACATGTCCAGTAACTGGACTCTGAAATTAACTTAACATATCCACTTGAAAAAGGTTGATTATATCTTGTTATTAAAAAGGCAAAGATCAAACCCTTGGCAGCTTGGCAGCTTGGCAGCTTGGCCCCTTGGTTCAGTTACCAAATCAAGAAGGAAATCAGCAAACTTTTATATTTAGCCTAGGATAAGGCTTCAATTAAATTAAAGGAGCCATTTAGCTAAATGTCAACGAAAACACATATAACACAATCAATTCCCACAGTGACTTAAGGAGCAAAAGCACAACACTAATCCTTTTGGATGTGTGACCAAGTGCTGATTGAAAGAGCATACACATCCATAAATTTTAACTCTACTAAAATTGATGTTTCAACTAAGAGATTCAGGCCTTGGTAGTGTAGGCATGCCCTGGGATCCTAAACTCTTTGATATTGTTTTTCTGATGCAATGAGTATGATTCTGGCTCTTGAGTTGTAGATGATAAGCACATATAAATGCTTTAAAAAAAATTCTAGCTGACAACTATGAGCAAGATCTTCTACAAGACAACTATCATTGGACAAGCAAATATAGATATGAACAAGCATCCGCTCTGCCATACATTAGATATCCCAAAGTAATACGAGAAGACAAAAAGTCTACCAACGCCAAAATTTTGCAGCTATGCCAGAGAGGATTTGTATTATAATCTTTGTTGTTTCTTCTTTCCTCTCCCTGCAAAAGAAAATCATCAAGAAAGTATAAGATGTATGTGCTTCTTCACAGGGGAAAAAACATTTCAAGATCTTCTAGCTCTGTTTCTCATCCCAAATGCTCCTAGTAACTCAGAGTTCCAGTAGCGTCTGTTAAAATCAATACCTCTACCAGAACATCAACATGAGCAGAAGAAATCAATTTTGGTGAAAATTCCTGAAGCAAAGAGAAAAAAAAAGAAAATTTTGGTAAAAAAAATTCTCACTAACATAACAATTGAAAGTAATAAACAAACAACAAATGAAGTAACCGGATGATCATTTTCCATTTTCCTTCAATCGTAATAAATCAACAAAAACAACCTGAGTGGCCTTATTCCTGTATTCAGGACTCAGAAAGGGCTCCACCAACGAGGCGGTGGTGACAACGAGATGGCCATAGTGTCCATGAATGCCGCAAACATGATCAAAGATTGGGGGCCGAGTGCTGAGGCAACCAGCAGGCAGTAAAATCCCTGAGGCTGAAAGGGTTGTAATCCCTGTTCTGATTCCAATTAAATAAATTCGTAAATCCGCAAAGTCAAGCAGCAGCTATCTAAAAGAGGGGAAATCGACGTGAAAAGCTTTAGAAGTTAAACTCACTGATGGAGATAGAAAGGATGGTTGCGCATCTTGAGGCCCTTGGGGTCCTGGGAAGCAAACAATCTGAATCCATTGAAGTTCGCTCAGAGAGTGAGACGGAAAGAGAGAGAGAGAGAGACTGACTGGGCCTAGGGAGCGGACCATGACGGCGAAGTTCCGGGAGTACTCGGCCACGTTCGGCAGTACCTCCATCTTGATCGCTTCTTCGGTGAATCGAGGACGGTGGCCTCAACAGAGAATTAGAAGGTCGAAAGCTAGAGAAGAAGAGAAAGATGGAAAATATTAAACGGGCCTCTTTCATGGCCCAGCTTGTATTTTCTGCCTTTGACTAACATTTTCTAGATCAATTTTCATATAAATATGAAAAAAAATAAAAATATTATATTTAAAATGAGTACAATGTCTCTTACATATCTTATTATGTGAGTTGACATGTTAATTAGTAATACATGAATTTATCATTGAAAATAAATTTATTAAAATGATCAAATTTGATATTTTTAATTGTATGTTTGTGTTATAGAATGTGAACTTATATGTATATAATACATTAGTATGTTATTATTGGTATTGATGGATTATTAATGTGTTTGAGCCTAATATATATATATATATATATATATATATAGAGGTGTAGTCCCAATAGGAGAGAGGTTATGATAGCTATTTTATTTTTTTCATCTAACTGAGATTATAAAATTGTCGCCCTCATATCTATGAAGATCGGGCCCTAGGGGTAATTTATTTTGTCTTCGCATCCTTCCGGTGACTATGAAAATGAGAATATTTCTAGATTTAGGTGTGGATTTATTGTTTTTTTTTAATGGTCTCGTTGTCTTTCGATTTCGTATATTTGTTGTAGGTCTTCAATAAAATCAAGTGTTGAATCATTTGGATCTTCTATCAATTCATATACAATAGCACGATCTTAAGGAGGATTGAATCTCATCGTGATGAAATAGACCTAAGAAGATTCTTAAAGTTTTACATATACATCTTTATCTTCTTATAGGTATTCTCTACATCAATTTTTTCCCTTCAACTAAACTACAATTCTTAATCCATTATATAAAAGGAATTAAGACGTTAGATGCCAAATTGTAATCAACACATTGAATCCAAAGTAACGTGTGAGCCATGAAATCAACTTTTTTTTTAATGAAATGTAAAAATATATATCATGAAAGAAACACACGGCATACAAAAATCTTTGAGACCTTATTCATGTCATGTCTAACGAAATATCAAATTTGAGAAAGAAACTAAGAAAAAACCTACAAATGTCTCATGTATACCAACACTCTCGTAACGTATCCACCATCAGACATGCTATAATCAATTACCTATCTTCTATATAAATCACAAAAGATCAAGCATCGATCGGACTCTGTCGTCACTGTCAAAATAGTCGCCTCCTGCATGCACCTCCATGTCGTCGTCAATGTCAAACATTCTCTCGATCATTCATATCGCAATCCTCCATCCTCTAGGAATCTGGCTCATCTAGGCTTTAATGCGGTCGAGCTGAGGCCTAAGGATGTATAAATAAGCTCGTGTTCCTTATCTTTGACCCGGGGGTGGGCTAGGGTCCTCAACCTCCATCAGCATCAGAATGCACATAGGTCACCATCGTCGTCCCCTACACACTTTTACAAGTGGTCAGTCATAATGGATTTGTAATGTCTTTACTGCAAGCCGTTTGTTGCAGATTAGATAGGTCATTTTGATGGACCTATTCTCCCTCATAAGTTTTTTAGCAAAGTCTCAGCCATTAACAGATTTAACATGTCTTTATCGCGAGTCATTTGTTGCAGCTAGATTATTCGTTCAAGGTGAATTTATTCACCTACATATCCACATCCACAATACATCCCACATTGCATTTCTCTCTGAAATGGTGGAAGCTCTCACTCCTTACCTATTCAAGATATACATATTTTGTGCTCTCTCTCACTAGCTCAAGGCACACACACTCTCACTCACATACTCTCACTCAAATGATCTCACAGCTCCCAACAATGCAGCCTCCCAAAACTGAGTGAGCTCCATCAATGTCCGAAGAGTCGGCACCATCAGTACTGTCGTAGTGGTAACCTCATCGAAGTATCAACTCTCGATGGCTTTTCCATATGACTCCATGTCTCTCCAGGCTTCATGTCGGGAATCGAGTATTATGTGTCAGGCTCAAGATTTTTTATTTTGATCGAGGACAGTTACTTATCACTGACATGATATCAACTCTGAATAACCCTCATAGTTCTATAATATATGTAACAAGACAAATATATATTCTTCCGACCCCGCCGAGCCTCGATTACCAAAACTCCCTGAATCAACTCTTTTTTTCAATTATTTTGATAGCAGTCATTTTAAAATCATCACACATTATGCCATGTAAATCAATAGGGTCATCACATTATTGCCATGTGAATCAAATGTAAATCAATAGGATCTTCCATGTGAAGTAGTCAATTCTCATGTAATTTTTTTTTTTAAAAAAACCCTTTATGTTATAGTTGTGAGATGAAATGCAGAGGGCTTTTTTTGGTGTGTTTGTGGCAGATGCCTAGTAGTAGGATCCCAGGTTCCATAACATATTAATCATAGAAAAAAAAATAATCATGCTCATTCCAAATATTCAAAATTATATAAAAGAAAATAAATAGATCAGATTATAATTGACCGCCATTCATAACATGTTAATCCCTTCTTCGATGAATTCAAGATGATGGCCACGACAAAGAATAGTAAGCTAGAAAAGAAAAGGATGAAAAATATTAAACAGGTCTCTTTCATAGCTCAACTTATATTTTATGACTTTGACTAATATTTTCTAAATTAATTTTCATATAATTTTGAGAAAGAAAAATATTTTTTTATAATTTAGATATTTAAATCTTTGAACTCAACTAATTTTGAAGGCGAACAATCATCCAGAAGTATAAATAGCTCTTCGCCTAACAACCAACATCCTATCTCATTAAAAAAATATATCTTATAATATACTTTAATTGAAATTTGAATCATGAATATTTGACTAATTTATTGAACGTCATATCATTGAACCATACCCATATAATTTATTTTTTTTCAAATTCTTTGATATAGTAGCCATTTCAAAATTATCACATAATGCCATGTAAATCAAAGGGCCTTCCACGTGAAGTAGTCAATTCTCATGTAGATTAAAAAAAACCTTGCGTCATACTTGTGAGACGAGATGCATAGGGCTTTTTTTGGTGTGCTTGTTGCAAATGCCTAGCCGATATTTTGCCATGTATATCAATAATAAGGTCTCCTAAAAGGCAAGGTAATCCAACAATTAAGATAGTTAAGAGTTTGCAATATGCTTAACCAATATATAGTTGTGGTGATTTCATAATATCGCATGTATACGTGTTTTTGTTGCTTTGTTGGCATCTCTTCCAGAGTGGACTATAGTCCCCTTTCAATTTTGATCATTAAGAATCAATTTTCTACAAAAGTATCAATTTTAGTATAGAGGTCTCATAAAATTCGTCCCAAATTTATAATAAATTTTAAGATAAAAATATAAATTGTCGCTAATTAATAATGAAATTAGCAATGAAAGAATTCGTCCCAAATTAACAATAAATTAATTTTTATCGCAAAATTTATTACAGTTTGGCAATGAAATTAAATATTCATCATAGATTTTGCGGCGAATATTGAATTTGTCGCAAATTCTATGACGAATATTGAATTCGTCGCAGAATTTGCATCGAATTTGTTATTCGTTGTAAAATTTACGACAAATTCAAAATTCATTACAGAATTTTCTAAGATTATTATAATTATTATTTATAAATTAGAAATGAATCAAGGATTCATCTCTAAAATTATGAATGAATCCAGGATTCGTCCTTAAATCAGGGACAAATCTGGAATTCGTCCTTAATTGGAATTCATCCCAGATTCATTTTAAACAATAATAAAAATAAAAATATTTTAAATTTATAAAAATTATTTATATTTGATTAAAAATAATCTAACTCAAATTTATGGTAGTTTAGATTATAATTAATATAATAATATTTGAATAAAGATAATATTTTTTAAAAAAAATGAGATGAGATTAAAATTAATTATCTTGATATTATTATATTAACTTTATTTTAAATTAATATTTATAAATATTTAAACAAGATTATTATATATTATAGTAGTTTAGATTAAAATTAATATAATAATATT
>JBBUKS010000073.1:6681263-6705212 GCA_038050645.1 Hedychium gardnerianum | reverse complement strand
TAACATTCTTACAACCCAAAATTTGAGAGTGAAGGATAAGAAATGCTTATTAAGTAGATTGCCGGTGTTTTTGGAATGTTTTCTTGCTCTGAAGCTGGATGGTCCATCGAGATGGATAGAGATGGTAGCTCTAGGTTTTTCCTCTAAGTGGAGAACCCTCTCCTAAGGAAGGGGGATAAGCCTTCAAACAAAATATGGGTCTTGCAAAGGTTTGCTTGACCCTTTTATACTTCCCCCAAATGGTCCAGATCTGCCAGGTTTTTTAGGCTCTGCTAAAATAGGTTTTTCACTCATTAGATCACTTAATATAGAATTGGACTCTGAACTAAAGTTTTCTCATTTAAATTATCTTCAATTTGATATATCAAATGCCTCAACACTCTAACCGAGATGAAAGTTATGGTGGTTCAAAGTTTGGTCTGCAATCTAGGCGGAGGACGCGACACAGCCATGCCTGGTAGGCACAGCCATGCCTTTTAGCATAGATATAATGTGGTTTCTTCTATTGAACACTGAAGAAAGGTTGTAGATCTCTAAGTTATTTACATTTTGGAAATTGATTCAGCCCATATCTTCAACCATGCGAAAAGTTACAACCATTTTACTTTTGGTCTGCAATCTGCCCAAGATTTGACACGGCCCTGTGAATCACGCGACACGACTATGCATATGAGGCATGTCCATGCCATGGCAATACCCAAGTAAAAGACACTGGCATGGGAAAGTAGCAAAAACAAGGCATGGTCATGCCAAAAGGCACGACCAAACCGTGATTCTTTTTGGAATTCCTCTGAACATGGCTTGAGAAGACACGACCGTGCCCGAGAGGCACGATCGAGCCATGGTAGGTTTTGGAATTTTTGAGCATGTCTCTGAAGAGGCACGACTGTGCCTTTGGGTATGGCATGACAGTGGGAAGTGGTGGAATTACTGAGGAGATTTCTAAAGAGGCACAATCATGCTTGGGAGCATGGTCGTGTCATGGGCCTTGCTAGAAAGCTAGTTTTGATCTTGACAAATGAAGGCACGACCATGCTTGTTGGATTTCTCCCCCATGTTGCTTTAATGTCCATTTTGCTCCATTCTAGCTCGAAATTATGTCCTATCAATGAAAATACAAAGAGAATAGTTCTCCGAACCAAAAGAGTGAAAATAATAAAGTCACATAGAAATAGGGTGTGCAAATACAAATCATGCTTATGAAATACAACAAGATATATGCTAAATGATACCTTAAAACATGCATAATCTACACACATCATGTTGCTCCAACGACAATGCGCTCCGTTAGATCTCAATTTGTTGTTGGTATAAATTTAATTACATTGCACTCATCTTTTTGTATGTAAGTTTTACAGGTTGGTAAACATGTTACCGTTCCCACCTTTTTGTAAAGATGAATCTCTGTCTCTGAATTTCTATTTGGAGAAGTAGATTTTTTTAGTAGATTGCCGAACGAAAGCACTCAACGGGTGAGGACCTTGGACTATCAGTCGTCGAGTTATGAACCAAGTAAAAACAAAGTGTTAGCTTGTTTTGTTTCTTTATTTATATTTTCATTGCGTACTCGAGTTTTCGAAAAACGTGAAATAGCCACGAGTACTAATCACCCCTCTCCCTGTAGCGCATTCTCCCATCCTATAGAGAGATGGTTCACACAAGAGTTGAACTTCCAAAGGCAATGTCAAGGGAAAAGCTATAGATAAAGGAAAGTCGAGGGCACGCTACAAAGGTATAGATAATACTCATGGAATTATCTTCAATAACGTAGAGAATAAATCTTGTTTTGATATTTTGGTTGATAGTTAAATTGTCTGTAATAAATATCTAGATTATGATACCTTGGAAACCTTAGGACTAAGGGATGATGTTGAATGGTTGATTAAAATAATAGGATGTAAATGGTTTTATGCACAGAACTACCCTACATATCCTAGAAGTTGCTTCGAATTTTAAAGCCATATTGATATAAAAGATATTTACGGGGTAGAAAGTATTTCTTTTTGTATGTTCAATGTTAACTATGAATGGAATTTTAAAGCATTTAATTTGTGCTATGACTTATCATATGGAGGAGAAAGGGATATCCCTAGAAATTTCCATAGTCAACATATGTGGGATGAATTTTGTGGAGGTAGTGATTTTCGGCCCTCTATTTCTAAAGACACCTCTATTATAAATCTTATTTTCTACTACCTCTATCAAGTTATGAGACATACAATATGTTATATTTCAAATGTGTCCTAAGGCAATTGCCTTAGATATTATATTATTTATTTGATAAATAAAATTTACTATTTCGGTGTACATTCTCTATGTATGTGCTTTGATCTTAAACTCAATTAATGAAATCCATAATACAATGCATAGCATGAGAGAAATTGTGATTGGATCACAATTAGTCGGTATGTCATCATGTGTAATTATATACGTATTGAAATCTACCCTAGTAGATGAATTGATGAGACTAGACATCATTGATTTTGTGAGACTATCATATGTTATATTCCTTGATTTATCCAAGTAGTCGATTCTCGTTGGCTAGAAACATTGGGATGTTGAGGGTTAATATATGGATGCTAGTTAAGGGTAACTAGTTCATTGGATGTGACTTGCTATTAGACTTCATGTGGTTCTTTACATGTCGATGAAGATCTCATTGTAGCACGAGTGCATGTTTTCTTAGACTTGAGGTATTCAAGTCACCTTATTCATGGAGGCTTATACTTTGACATCTTAGTCATACATCTCCTAGGTAATGTAGTTATGGGATGATTGGGTATGAGTCAATATGCCCCAAGGTGTTTGGATAGCCCATAGAGGATTCACCACTCCTTTTATAAAGAGACGTATATCATATGGCTTATTGTCAGTACTATTACTCATAAGTCTATGGCCAAAGAAAAATATGTCAAGAGGATGGTCTTCTTGGACATATGTTTGAGTAATTTAAATTCGAAGGACAAGGAACTACTATTTGGGCTGGTGTGAAATAGTCGACCTAGTAAGGACTGACATATAGATCATGTCCTGAACCAAGTGGGTATAAGATGAGTGAAAAGAATAGACACACTAATAACTCAAGCTGCTAAAGGGTTCAGAATTCATTCTCGAATCAATTGTTATTTTCTTGTCAATTGGAGGTCATGATGTACTACTAGATGTCACTCATAATCTATTCATAATTAATGATTAATTATGAATGACCAACATAACCGAAAACATATTGGGTCACACGTACTACGAGTATATCCGAAAGACGTAAAATAATTTTGAGAATTAGATTATTATATCGAGAGAGAATAAGTATGGTTGGACCAGACAAAGGTCAAATATGAAAAATATTTGATGGACTGGAAGCCGAATTGGCCATGACTTTTGTAGATGAGTTAGACTCTCTTTAGTTTAGTTTTGAACAAAAATTGGTTTGGTTTTAAACAAAGATGGTTTGGTTTTGAACCAAGATGGTTTGGTTTTAAACTAAACTTAATGATAATGGATCGGGTTGGTTTAAAGGGTATGGGTTTGGACTTGCTCTTCAAACCCAATTGGAGATCTATATAAAGATATAGATGGAAGAAAAAAATTATAAACTTTTGATTATTGATTAGGTTTTCTTCCTCTCTCCCTCTCCCTCTATTGCCACCGACCACAAAGAAGGGCTAATCCTTCTTTCTGTTGCTGTCCAAGACACCACCACCACCAGCTTGCTGTCGTCAACCCCTCGGCCATCATCCCGATTGCTGGCCCCTTTGGCCATCATCTCGGCCAACACCCCTACTGACGGACGTCTGACAATGTTGCAGGTGTTGTCCATGCGCCGAATAACAGCAAGAAGCTGTTGTCTCCTTGCTTTCGCCGACGCCACTTGCTGCCGCCAATTCTCCCAACCATAATTGGAGCCACCTACTATTGTCGGCAGTTGTTATCCAAGCACTGAACAACAACCCAAAGGTTGTTGTCCCGTGTGTGTAGCTAGCTGTCCCTTGCTGTCGGTCATCGATTGGTGTTGTCCCCATTTCGAATTGGTGCAATTAAGTTGCATTGTGCCTCAGAGCATCAACTCGATCCATGTTTTCTCTCTTGAATCACGTTATCTCGTATCTTTGGCTAGTACCGGAGTGGAGACAAAACTTGTGGCTTTACGAAGTTCTCTCGAAGGTGTCTCGGCGTGGATATTGATAGAGGCTATCCTTGAGAGGCTAGCTAAACGCTCTCTACAAAGTTCATTTATGAACTCGCAGGTATAACCTCTAAACGAAAGTTTTATCTATGATTTTGTTAGACACATGTGTGTCTTGTGGATATTTGTGATGTGTTGTAATAATTTAGGAAATAATTATGCTTCCCCTACATGGTTTTCCAGAACAAAATTTTAATATGTGTTTGGAAACACCAACACAATATTTAGACGGGGTGATACTGACGGGGTTTTGCCTCAGAGGTATTGCTTTGTTTGTGGGATATACTTGAAGAGGTTAATCTCAATATGGGGTTTCATTTTATTCGACACCTAGTAAAAATAGGAAAATCCCATTCTTCTGGAAATATCATTTTGAGTGGCTTGATCACTCGAATTGCTATATTTCTTGGCTATAATTTAAAGGGACAAGAGGTGTTGGGTGGTAATCCTTGGATTGATATTAATACTTATTTGGCAATACGCATGATGTAGAAAAAATGGAAGTGGATATAGTCTCATCTTGAAGAATAACTTCCCCTTACATTTTCCAAACTTTGAATCTACCACCATTCATAACAAAGCTAATTGGTCAATGATGAACACGAGTCTGTTATATTTGAGAGATGTCCAAAGACAATCGCCTTATGGTATTTACTATTTATTGGATAAATAAAGATTCACTATTTGACTATACATTCTTAATGTATATGATTGGATCTTAAACTCAATTATTGAATGTCCGCAATACGATTCATAGCATGAGGAAACTTGTGATTGGATCACAACTAGTAAGCATCTCTACATGTGTAATTATGAATGTATTGAAATATTTCCTAGTCGATGAATTGTTGAGTTCAGACATCATCGATTCTAAGAGACTAACATATGTTATACACCTTAGTTTATCTAAGCAGTTGTTCCTCACTGGCTAGAGACATTGGTATGTCGAGAATTAAATGTGGATGCTAGTTATGAGTAACTAGTTCATTGGAGTGACCTTCCATGAGACTTCATGTGGCTCTATACGTATCTATGAAGATTTCATTGTAGCTCAAGTACAAGTTTCCTTCAACCTAAGGTATTCAAGTCATCTTGGTCATGAAAACTTATACATTGACATCCTAAGCAAGCATGTCCTCAAAGGTGTAGAACCGGGATGATTGGGTATAAGTCAAAGTGTCTGATGATGTTTGAATAGCCCATAGAGGATTCACCACTCCTTTGATAAGGAGACATATACCCTATGGCAAATTGTCAGGATTATTACTCATAAGTCCTTCGCCAAAGCAGAAAACACGTCAAGAAGATGGTCTTCTTGGATAAGTGTTTGAGTAATTTGAATCTGCAGGACAAGGAACTACTACTTGGGCTAGGTGTGACGTTGTCAGCCTAGTGGGAACTAGCAGATAGACCATGTCGTGAACTAAGCGGGTATATGATTAGTGAAAGAACAGACACATGAATAACTGTAGCTGCTGAAGGGTTCAGAACTATTCTTGGATCAACTGTGATTTTCTAATTAATTTGGGATCATGATGTACTACTAGGTGTTACTCATGATCGATCCATAATTAATAGTTAATTATGGATAATCAACAAAAGCCATTAACCTATTGGGTCACACACACTACGAGTATTCGAAAGACCTAAAATGAGCTTGAGAATTGGATTCTCAGATTGAGAGACACTAAGTCTAGTTAGACCAGACAAAGGGTAGATATGGGAAGATATTTATCGAAATTGAAGCGCAGATGAGCCACATCTTTTGAAGATTAATTGGACCCATTTTAGTTTAATTATAAACAAAATTGGTTTGATTTTAATTAAAAGAGGTTTGGTTATTAAACCAAGCGGGTTTGATTTTGAACCAACATGGTTTAGTCTTGAATCAAACTTAAGGCTTAATGGTATTGGATTGGATTGCTATTGTGCTTCGGGTTTAGGAGATGACTTGTTCACCAAGTCATTGTTAAGAAGTGTATAAATATCCATTCCATGAGGAGATAAATAGAACTCTTGGATTAGAAACCTAATTATTAGGTTTTTGGATCCCTCCTCTCCCTCTCCTCTCCTATTCTTACCGTCGGGAAAAAGGAGAAGGTGTTCCCCTTGTGTCGTCACCCAATCACCATCTTCGACCAGCAATCACCGCTAGCCAGCAACCCCCGCCGGCCAACAGCACCCCTAGAGCAGCCACCTCCGGTCAAAGGACCTCCGCCCAGCCCCCTTTCATCCTCCTCCCTCCTCCGTTCTAGTAAGCAAACGTTCCTACTGGAACCTCGACATCTTAGGGTACATTGTCCTTCATCGGCAACAACTTTGTGGACGCTGAACTAAGAGTAAAAGATCATGACAATGACTTTTTCGGGACCGGACAACAACCTCTTCGGTTGCTTCTCTCCCTCGTTTTAGGCCACCGGGTTGCTCTTGCCGCAGGGAACAAAGTCGAGTCCAGGCCCCCTCTCGAATCCATCATCTCCCTCATTCGGCTAGTACTAGATTGGAGATGAAAACTCATGGCTTAGCAAAGCCGTCTCGATGATATCTCGTCATGGATATCGATAGAGGCAATCTTTCCAATGGCTGCTAGTTGATTCGAATAGAGGCTAGTCTTGCGAGGCTAGCAAATATTCTCTACAAGGTTTGTTTACAAACTTGCAAGTATAATTCCTAAAAGAACACTTTGATATATGGTTATGTCTAGCTCATGTGTGTATACTATATATGGGTGATGCGTGTGTTGTAATAATTTAGATTATTATTTTGCTTCTGCTGCTTGTTTTACAAAAATAAATTTTAAAATATGCATCCAGAGACCTAATAGTGGTATCAGAGTCACTTGCGTGTTGACATAGATCGTAGATATGTTTTATTATGCGTAGGTTGTCGTAAATGTCATTTATGAAAATTTAGAAAAATTCGGATACGAAAATTGTTTCCTAATCCGGTATGAAAATTTTCAATTATTGAGATTGTTTCCTAAATGGTTTAGGAAAAACAAATTTTGGAAATAGTTTCCTAATTTGTTAGGAAATTTTCAATTTTGAAAATTATTTCCTAATTTGTTAGAAAAGTCCAATCTTGAAAATTTATTTTCTAATGTGCTAGGAAATCCAATCATCGAAATTCATTTCCTAATGTGTTAGGAAATCCAATCATGGAAAATATTTTCTAATTTGTTAGAAAATTCAATCTTGGAATTTTTTTCCCTAATGTGTTAGGAAATCCAAAATTGGAAAATATTTCCAAATTTGTTAGAAAAATCAAATCTTAGAAAATATTTACTAATTTGTTAGGAAATCCAATCATGGAAAATATTTCCTAATTTGTTAGAAAAAATCTAATATTATAAAATATTTCCTAATTTGTTATGATATCCAAACTTGGAAAAATATTTCCTAATTTCTTAGAAAATCTAATCTTGGAATTTATTTCGTAGTGTGTTTGGAAATCCAATCTTGGAATTTATTTCCTAATGTTTTAGGAAATCTAATCTTGGAAATTATTTCCTAATTTAATTAGGAACTTGCTGACTTAGAAATAATTTCCAAATCTAATTAATAAAATTAGATTTGGAAATTATTTCCTAATCTAATTAAGGGATATTGGTTTATGAAAATCAAATCCTTTATAATATTAATTTCCTAATTGATGACAACTATTCCATGATTTAATGTCATAATTGATGTCATGATTTATGACATGATAGATGTCATAATTTATGTCATGATTATGTTATGTAGAAGCATGTGGATAGTTTACCTATTTTGCATGTAATTGATGAGACTAAATCAAATAAAAATAATCCCTTATTTAATTCTAAAGCTTACACCTTCCATTAATATGGTCTAGAATTAGAGTTTAATTTTTAAGCATGAGTTGTTGGACTCTCTCCAAGCTCAACTTAAAATTTGACATGTTCAAACCATTGAGATGTGAACTCATGATTAATGGGCTGACTTTAACTTGAAGCATTGATTTGTTGGACTCTCTCCAAGGTTAATGTTGATAGGGGTGAAGTTGGGTGATATACATATGATGTATATATGTTAATGAGTTAACAACCCAACGTTTATACAAATATCAATAAGTTGATAGCATAATGTGATAGTTATATATATGTGATATATAATTGGTATACTTGATATCTACCACTAGAACTAAAGATGGCTTGTTGGACTCTCTCCAAGGTTGTTCTTATCTATAGTGGATATCAACCCACTTGGAGAAAACCTGTCATATCCCGAATTCAAAGTAAGGGCTCGTGAAATCGATAAGTAAGTGAGACTTTCTTTTGTGTATATAAATCTTTTGTGTTACACATATTAATTCATTTCTCTTGTGTGCTCAATTTTGTATTTCTAGTTTATGAGAATAAGAATGTTTTCTTTGAATTTGCGCTCAATTTTGAAAACAACCAAACTGACCGGAACAAACTTCTTGGATTGGCTTCGCAACTTGAGAATTATTCTCAAGGCCAGGAAAGAAGAACTAGCTTCGAAGGGCCCATGTTACCTTCGTGGTAAGATAGCACATTGAAGAAGAAACAACAAGATTTATCTAGAGTTCATGAAGAAGAGAAAGACATCCGATGCTCTATCTCCTTTAGATATCTTCTAGATTGAACGCCATACTATTTCTTTAAATACTTGGGTATTGGTACCGGGTGTGTCTCACATATATGTAATGACATAAGTGGGCAAAAGAATAGTAGACGATTAGATAATCAATTAGCTTCCTACATGTGACACTGTAGCCTTGACCATATAAGTAAGAAACGCATGTCCGAATTACACAAGTATAAAATTTTGGAATCTTTTGAATTTGATTCATTTGATACATGTGCTTCATGCTTAAAAGACAAGATGACATAGTTACCTTTCAATTGAAAAAGACGAACGAGAGTATGACGAATTGACCCTTATACATACTAATATATGAGGACCCATGTCAACTCACACACGAGAAGGTTATAGCTACTTCATCACCTTCATCGATGGTCACTCCCGATTTGGGTACGTGTATCTATTGTGATACAAGTCTGAAGCCTTTGAAAAGTTTAAAGAGTTTAGACATAAAATAGAGAAACAACTTGGAAAGAGTATTAAAATACTTCGATTAGATCGAGGTGGTGAATACTTAAGACAAGAGTTTCAAGATTATTTCAGAGAAAATGGGATATTGTCTCAATAGACTATGCCTTATACGCCACAACACAATGGTGTGTCTAAAAGGCTAAACCAAACCTTGTTGGACATGGTTAGGTCAATGATGAATCATGCAAGTCTTCCCAAATTCTTTTGGGGTTACACAATCGAGACAACTATTTACTTGTAAAATAGAGTCCCAACAAAGGCAGTCTCTACTACTCTATTTAAGATATGGACTAGTAATAAACCTCATTTATCTTATTTGAATATATGAGGTTGTACTGCTTATGTGAAGAGGATTGTATCAAATAAGCTAGATGCTAAGTATGATAAGTATCTATTTATTAGTTATTCTAAGAAAATTAGGGGTTACCAATTCTATTGTCCCTCGGAACAAAATGTATTTATTTTAAGGCATGTTGTTTTTCTAGGAAAAGAGTTTCTCTTGCAGGAAAAATAGTGGGAGTGAGGTTGAACTAAGGGTAGTTCAAGAGACACCAATAGACATAGAAGAGACGCCTAATAAAGACCCACAATTGATTACTCATAGGGATGAAGTAATAGCTAAACCTATTGATACACTATTACTTCATAGATCTAGTAGGGCATGTCTAATTCCTAAGAGATATGGATTTCTCATAAGTGAATCGAGAGACATGTTGCTCATTGAGGATGAGGAGCCTACTAGTTATGAAGAAATTCTTTTCAGAAAGAGACACATGGTCGAAAGCCATGAAATTGGAAATGGATTCCAATTATAAAAACCAAGTTTGGAACTTGGTGGACCCACCCGAAAGTATAACACCTATTGGGTGCAAGTGGGTTTTCAAGAAGAAAAATCGATATGGATGGTAATTTTATTACCCGCAAAGCAAGATTGGTGGAGAAAGCTATCGTCAAAACATGGTATTGACTATGACAAGACCTTCTCACCAATGGCTATGGTTAAATCCATTCGGATACTCCTGGCCATAGCAGCTCATTATGATTATGAGATATGGTAGATGGATGTGAAAAACAACTTTCATTAATGTGAACCTGTTCGAGGATGTGTATATGATACAACCCGAGGGTTTCACATCTATTGATAAAAATGAAGTATGCAAGCTTCAACGGTCCATTCATGGACTGAAACAAGCATCCAGGAGTTGGAATATTCATTTTGATCAGGTAAACGAAAGGTTTGTTTTCTCACAAAATCCAGATAAACCCTGCGTGTACATGTAGGTTAGTGAGAGTATGGTCGTGTTCCTAGTGTTATATGTTGTTGGCATATTACTCATAGGAAATGATGTACCCATTCTACAGTCAGTTAAAGTTTGGATGTCTAAGACATTCTCCATGAAAAACATGAGAGAAGTAACCTATATCCTTTGGATTAAGATCTATAGAGATAGATTGGAAAAAGTTGCTTAGTTTTTCACAGTCTACATACATCGATGAAGTGCTAAAACATGTTACCATGGAAGAATCCAAGAAAAGTTATCTTCCCATGAGACATGAGATTCACCTTTCGAAGGCTATATGCCTGAGCATACAAGATGAGACGATTCACATTAGTCAGATCTCATATGCGCCAGTTATAGGATCAATCATGTATGTTATGCTATGTACATGGCCCTAAATATCGTACGCTCTGAAGTGTCACGAGCAGATATCAATCGGATCCAGGCATGGATCATTGGGTGGTTGTCAAGGCAATCCTTATGTACTTGAGAAGAACCAAGGATTTGTTCTTAGTATATGGAGGGGTGATATGATTATATGTGGGTATACTGATGTTAGCTTCCAAAGGAATAATGATGATTCCAAGTACAAGTCTAGATACGTATTCACCTTAAATGGAGGCGCAATAAGTTGGAAAGGTTCCAAGCAAAAAATCATTGCGGATTCTACAACTGAGGCGGAATACATTGCACCTTCTGAAGCATAAAAGGAAACAGTTTAGATTGAGAAGTTTGTCACTGAACTTGGATGTGGTTCTGAGTATTATTAACGTAGTATCAGTTTACTGTGACAACAACGAGGTCATTGATTAAGCCAAGGAACGTAGGTCTCATCAACGATCTAAACATGTGCTTTGCCACTATCATAAGATCAAGGAGATCATAAGTAGGAATGAAATACAAATTGAATAAATTCCAACCAAAAGGAATCTAGCCGGTCCTTTGACGGAACTTCTACCTCAAAAACAAGTTTGAGAGTCTTGAAGAGGCATATGGTATTGGATATCATGGTGATTGACATTAGGCCAAGTGAGAGTATGTTATAGTTGAGAGATGTCCTAAGGAAATCGCCATATGGTATTTACTTTTTATTAGATATATAAATATTTACTATTTGAGTGTATATTCTTAATGTATATGATTGGATCTGAAACTCATTTACTGAATGTTCGTAATATGATTCATAGCATGAGAGAACTTGTGATTAGATCACAACTAG
This sequence comes from Hedychium gardnerianum, assembly GCA_038050645.1. NCBI lineage: Eukaryota > Viridiplantae > Streptophyta > Magnoliopsida > Zingiberales > Zingiberaceae > Hedychium > Hedychium gardnerianum. Next base: position 6,693,434 of record JBBUKS010000073.1, on the reverse strand, counting down.
TGAGCATCTTTACATGTGTAATTATGAATGTATTAAAATATTCCCTAGTTGATGAATTGATGAGTTTGGAAATCATAGATTCTGAGAGACTAGCACATGTTATACTCTTTGGTTTAACCAAGCAGTGCTTTTCACTAACTGGAGACATTGGATGTCGAGAGTTAAACGTGAATGCTAGTTATGGGTAACTAGTTTATTGGAGTGATCTACCATGAGACTTCATATGATTTTATATATATATAAATATGTTAATGAAGATCTCATTGTAGCTTAAGTGCGAGTTTCCTTCGACTTGAGGTATTTAAATCACCTTAGTTTTGGAAACTTATACATTGACATCTTTGTCGATATATCTCCATGGAGGTGGGGGTACATGATGATTGGGTATAAGTCAAAATGTTCGAAGGTGTTTGGATAAGTCACAGAGGATTTACTGCTCCTTGTATAAGGAAACATATACCCTATGAATACTTGTTAGGATTGTTACTCGAAGTCTTTGGCCAAACCAATACATGTCAAGAATATGATATTCTTGGACATATGTTTGAGTAATTTGAAATCACAAGACGAGAAAATATTACTTGGGCTAGGTGTGACATAGTCATCATAATAGAGACTGACACATAGGCCATGTCTTGAACCAAGTGGGTATAAGACGAGTGAAAAGAAAGATGCACAACCCACTGTAGCTGTTGAAGAGTTCAGAAATAGTTCTGGGATCAACCATTGATTTTTTGATTAATTGGGAATCATGATGTACTACTAGGTACCACTCATGATCGATCCATAATTTATACTTAATTATGAACGACCAACATAAATTGAGAACCTATAAGGTCATACGTACTACGAGTTTATTTGAGAGACAGAAAACGAGTTTGAGAATTAGATTCTTAGATCGAAAGAGATTGAGTTTAGTTGGACCAGATGAAGGACAGATATAGAAAGATACTTGTCAGAACGAAAGTGTGGTTGGGCCACGTCTCTCGTAGATGAGTTAGGCCCTCTTTGGTTTAATTATAAATCAGATTGGTTTGATTTTAATTAAAAGTGATTTGGTTAATGAACCAAGGTGGTTTGATTATGAACCAAGACTTAAGGCAAGCGGATCTGGTCGACTTAATGGATACGAGTTTGAACTTATTTTTCAAACTTGGTAGGAAGTTTATATATAGATATAGAAAGGAGAGAAAAAGTTAATGGAATTGAACCCAAAACCTAATGAGATTAGGTTTAAGTTTTTTTTTCTTTCTCTCCTCCTTCCCTCTCTTTGCCGCCGACAAAAGAGATTCATCGTTGCCGCCCAAAGGACGCTGACCCTTGCTGCTCCTTCGGCCAGGTTGCTCCGCTGGTAGCTGCTGCTCGTCGTCGATGCAAGGGTTGCTCCGCCCAATGCCGATCAGCCGCCCATAAGGTTGCTGCCCCACCGGCCACATACTGTTGTCGACCCGACAACAAGCTGTGTCGCCGACAGTGAGGTGCTGCTCTTTCCTACTCTCACCGGCCAACTAGTTGGTGGATGCTCCTCCTTTTGCCGCCAACTAGCAAGGGTTGTTGATCCGATGAAGGTTGCTTCCACCCAGGAGATGTTCCAGCCAAAAGGGGCTACGCCACCCTAGTGTTTCTGCCGAACTTGTTGTTGCCGCACAACAGCTACTGCTCCGAAACAATTTGTTATTGTGCCACCGACAAAGGCTATTCCGATCACCCCTAGAACTGTTTCGGTTAGCAAGGGATGTTCCGGGCAAAGGTTGTGCCGCTCATCCCTCTTCCGACCGTCCATAGTCCCTGTTTCGGCCAGCAATGGTTGTTGCCGGAAACACATTGCCATCAAACCCGTTGCCCCTTTTTGGGCAGCGAGGTTCCAGCCTCCGAACAACAGTCGTAAGGCTGCCGTTCACCTCGCTTGGTATTATTGGGTTGCCTTGTACCGCCGGGTATTGAGTCGAGTCATGATCCCTTTCTTGGATTGCTTAATCTCCCTTCTTTGGCTAGTATTGAAGCGAAGACACAACTCGTGACTTAGTGAAGTCACTTCAAGGATAACTCAATGTGGATAGGAGTAGAGACCAGCTTCGTTAAGCTTGCTCGTTGATTCCAATAGAGACTAGCCTTGCAAGGCTAGTCCGCAAGGTTCGATTACGAACTCGTAGGTATAATTTAATTTTCACAAAATTTTAATTATTCGGTTATGTTTGGCATGTTGTATCTTGTATGCATGTGATGTGTGTATTGTAATAAATTAGATTTATTATTTTGCTTTGGTTGCACGTTTTGTGAAATGTGTTCAACACACGCATCGTATTGAACTCCCCAACAAAAATTCCACTATATTTATATATATATATATATATATTTTCTCAAATACCTCCCAGAGGTAAAAAAACTTCTTACTATCAAAGCGTTTGCAATAGTTACAAGAATACAATGTTAATACAAAAGGAATACTATGCAAAGAAAGGACTACACGATATGACTTTTCTTTTGGCTTGTTATTGCTTTGCTTTGATCTCATTTTCATGCGTAAAAATGCTTTGCAAGCTCTCCCAAATCCACTTTGCAAATAATAATAATAATAAATCGATGCCCTCTTTATGTAGACTTCTTTCTACCACCAATATTTTTGTTTGGAATCGACTAAATTAGTTAACTGATTGCTTATTGAGTCTACTAATCCTATATTTAAGCTAACTTGTCCATAATAGCAGCTAAGTATTTGACCATTGATGTCATAATCATTTCAATTAATGCCTCATTCCTTGATTCCTACAATTATATCAATCGACTCATATTGTCTCAGTTGCACACCTAGTTGACTACCTCTCAAATAGAAATATTTGTCGGATCATGTGTGATAGGATGATTAGTGTGATAGAGAGGTTGACTATTAGCTATTAATATAGCTGCCCCCCAAGAGCTTAATAAAATAGCATTATCATCTCCTTCATAATGCATTTTTTTTCACTTAGCTATACTATTTTATTGAGGAGTATAGAGAGTTATTGTTTCTTATTAAGATGATTTTCAACTTTATTCTTATAAAGAACAAAATATTTTATAGCTTCATCCTTATTTCTAAAAAAAATACACATAATAATATTTTATATTATTATCAACAAAAGTGATAAAGTACTTATTTTCATCACGTGTCGATATCCCTTTTAGATCACATATGTCAGTATGGATTAAGCTGAGTGATTCACTACTTCTTTCAACATATTGAAATAATGGCATTATCATTTTCGCTTCAACACAAGTCTCACACTTGTGTTTTCGATCAAGACGGAATATAAGTATGCTTTGCATATTAATTAAGTTACGCAATGCATCATAGTTTATATGTCTTAATCTACAATGTCATAAATAGAAAGACTCAAGCATATAAACGAATGAGTTTTCATGTTTATTAATCTTGGGCCCAATGACTATTATATTGAGCCTAAATAGTCCATTAATTATGTAGTCCTTCCCTACAAATATTTCATTTTTGGACAGAATAACTTGTTAGACTCAAAAACAATGTGAAGGTCATAGTTATTTAGAAGTGATCTGGATATCAGATTCTTTCGAATCTTCGAAATATATAATATATTATTCAGAGTCAGCTCATTGCCTAAGATCATCTTAAGCACCACTTTCCCTTGACTCTTGATGTCTGAGGTTACTAAGTGTTCTTCCATCAATAGCTTATCCCCATCTTTGACTTCTTCAAAATTATGGAGCAACTTCTTATTGCAGTACACATGTCTAGTGGTATCGATATTGATTCATCATTGTCGTGAGTTTGATCCTACCAGATTCACTTCAAAGACCATGACGCAGAGGTCCATGTCTAGCGATGTGTGTGTTTCTTATGTGATTTTTAGCATTGTTTAGAATTCATTCTGTATCATTTCATGAGCATATTTTGCATACGTACATCTTCTTTATATTATTTTTATTAATTTTACTCTTTTCATTCGGAGACGCTTTTTGCATATTTTTATTGATAGGATACATTTTTGGAGCAAAAACAGAGTCATAGAACCCTTGGAACGTGGAGTTGGAGCAAGGAGAATGCTTGGGTCGTGTCCCATAACACGAGCGTGTTCCACCATGTGAAGTTAACCAAAAAACGGAGTAGAAATGGAGCTTCCAACACTCAACACACCCCGGACGTGCCTCCCAAGCACGACCATGCCTCTCCGGAAGCTTAGTAGCCAAAGTTGTTTGGCACAACTGTGTTTCCTTCACTGAAGCCAACACGTCCGGGTCGTGCCTACTAAGCACGGCCGTGTCTAGCCCATATCCAGCAACCGAGTTGAACACGCTCAGGTCGTGTCTTTCGGGCACGGTTGTGCTTCTTTCCCGAGCTCAACATGGCCTGGTCATGCCTCTTAGGTATGGCCGTGTCATTCTGTCCCGTGGTGACTTAAGCAGCAGATGAAACTTCAAACAAGCATAACTTTTAGCTCAGGTCAAGCCACAGGGGTCACAACCTATCAAAATGAATATAATTTCAAGATATACAAGTTTGGTTTAGGATAAAACTCATGAAAACCTAGTCTAAGGGCAAAAAACCTCATTTTGGAGGATCCCCAATGATTTAGGTAGGGTCAACCAAATTTGAAATCTATAAAAAGAATGAAGGGTCATCTTGTTAGGTCATCGGGGCAAGGGCTTTTCCCTATTCCTTGAAGGAGAGTTCTTCCCTTTCCAGGGAACCCTAGAGTAGTCATTCCACAGTCATTGCGATGATCCGTCTACCATCAGAGCTCGAAAACTCTTCCAAAGATACTGACTGACATCAATTGGATAAACATTTTCTTCTCTCTATTTACAGTGTAGAGTTGTAGAATGTTATTTTCTATGTCTTTTGGTTTTAACTCCTTCTCTATGGAGTAATTCTCCAGATTCTAGGATTAGAAAGTAGTTATAATGTAATTTTTGATGTATGAACTAAGTATTTATTTAACTTTCTCTATTGCATGACATGTGTATTCCTTATTCCGATTTTATTGTGTTTGCTATAAATGTTATAGGACATGAAGGGTTGGTCATAAGTAGAGAGAATAATCTAGATGAACCGTGGAGTCCTAGTGACAGGGGTAGTCTGTAGAAGCGGACATTCTAGCAATATCTCCTTGAATGTAGACGGACTTGCCACGAGGGGATGACGATCTTCCCCAAAAGGGGCACCATTGACTATCACAGATCTTAATGGGTTTGCTCTAATTTGATGTCAGGAAGTAGGGAAATAATTTAGGTGAATCATGGGGATATGTGATGGGAATCCCCTTTTGGAAAGCGGTCGTACTAGCTAGGTTTCCTTGAAAAGAGGCATCGAGTTTGAGTAGGTACGCTGGTATAATTCTCCCAAGTCTATATTGGTAATTTGGGATAGGTCTACTTATATATGAATAAATATATAGATAGAAAAGTAAACAATACTTAAGAATGTTAATAACCATCATAGTGAAATCGAAGTCCTAGAATCGTTTCCCCCAATCCAGATTTCTCTCTCAATCATTCACTTGCTCTCAACCTCTCAATTGTTCTCAACTCTCTCTGTCTCTTTCTTTAACTTGAACAACTTTGACTCTCTAGATAACTATATTTACAACTTCAATCAGTGCTTAATCTACAGTGCTCATGGGATCAATATTTTATTATTTAATGACAATCGTGCACTTGTGGGATTGACACATCAAGTTTTTGACCCCGTTGTTGGGGACTGTTTAGATTGATATTGGTTGAAAAAGTGATTTAGTTAATCTAGATTTCTTTTTTTTTCTTGAAATCTGTATTTTCTTTCTTTTCTTCTTTACTATTTCATCTCTTCATGATTTTTTCGCCGGACTAAAACGACAACATTTATTTGATGAGTACTGACAATAGAAACAAATTGTTGAGAGATTTTGCAGCACCTATAATTGGAAGACTAAGATCTCCCATCATACAACGACCTCAAATCGATGCTGACAACTTCCAACTTGACCCAACAATAATTTTCAAGATACAAGAAAACCAATTCAGAGGAGCACATTTGGAAAACTCATATCTACACCTTGAGGTATTTCAAGAATATTGCGATACAATGAAATATGAAGGAGCCTCGACGAATGCTATTTGGTTGCTGGCATTCCAAGAATATCTCTACATGTATAATTATGAATATATTGAAACATTTCTTAATCGATGAATTGATGAGTTCTAACATCATCAATTCTGAGAGATTAGCATGTATTATACTCCTTGGTTTATCCAAGCAGATGTTGCTCACTAGCAGGAAACATTGAGATGTTGAGAGTTAAACATGGATGCTAGTTAAAGATAACCAGTTCATTGGAGTGACCTTCTATGAGACTTCATATGGGTCTATACATATATGGATATGTCAATAAAGCTCTCATCGTAGCTTAAGTGCAAGTTTCCTTCGACTTGAGGTATTCAAGTTATCTTGGTTATAAAGACTTATACTTTGACATCTTAAGCAAACATCTCCTTGGAGGTGTGGACTTGGGATGATTGGGTATAAGTTGAAGTACCCAAAGATGCTTGGATAGCCCACAGAGGATTTATCGCTCCTTGTATAAGGAGATGTATACACTATGACCACTTGTTAGGACTGTTACTCGAAGTCTTTGGCCAAAATAATACATGTCAAGAGTATGGTACTCTTGGACACATGTCTAAGTAATTTGAATCCATAGGATGAGGAAGTATAACTTGGGTTAGGTGTGATGTAGTCAACCTAATGAAGACTGAAACATAGACCATGTCCTGAACCAAATGAGTATAAGACGAGTGAAAGGAACGAAACACGACTTCCTTGTAGGATCAGAGAATGCGCTAGAGGGGGGGGGGTAAATAGCGCTCATAACTTTTTTACTTTTTCGGAGAATATGAGTTAAAGCAGTGGAAACAGAAAAGAAATAAAGACAAGGTAACACTTTTTTTTTACTTTGTTTATAGTCCGACGACTACTAGTCTAAGGCCAACACCCATTGAATTCTTTCATTGGGCAATCCACTAAAAGCTTGAAGATTATAATAAGATATATAATTTAAGTGTGAATAAGTAAAAACAAAAATATCGACCAATAAAGAATGTAGTAAGTTGAGTATCGATTGTTAGAGCAGTGTTTCGACGTCGTATAGCAGATTCCGGAGCAGCACGTGAGTATGAAAGTCGTAAGAAAAGTTGATGTCCAAGGCTTTGGTCGAAGTCTGCCTATATAGGCTGATCGAAGTGTCTCAATCCCTTTTAGGCACCTGGATTGAGGCTGACGTAGTAACCCCTTAGCGAAGCTCTATTCGACAACTCTTATCCTGATCTTGGTGCCTCAGTCCCTTTGAGGTGCCTATATGCTGACGTGGATTAGTCAATCTGAGGCTACCACCTTATCCTTCCGTTGATCTTGACTCAGGGCAGCTCAATACCATTGAGGCGTCTTGATCCTCTTAGGGCGCTTAGATCCCTTTCAGGCACCTGGATTAGCTGTTTTCAGAATTCCACTCCTACATCACACAGTTAGCATAGAACAATAATAGTAATATTAAAGTACAATAAAGTCAGTCCAACATGGACTATCTTGGTCTTAACTTTTAGATTTTCAGTGAAACCCTAGGTCAAACTAATGTTTACTGTTCCCTCAATGGAAAATGCATCTGGACCTACTCCTCTTAAGAGAGTTTACCTGTTTGCCAAATATTTGGTCCTCCAGACCAGCTTGGACTTCTACTCAGCATCCGATCTTGACCCCCAGGACTTCCTCTCGATGTCCGGTCCTCTAAACCTATCGACCTACTAGACGTCCGATTCTCTAGACTCGTCTAGACTTCCTACCTAGTGTACTTGATCTGCCAAGACTTCTACCCAATCCCATGGACTAGGACTTCCTTGCCTAGATGCAATTAAGGCTTCTTTGTCTAGCCTCAACTAGGGCTTCCTTGCATAGCCTCAACTAGGGCTTTCCCTGCCTAGTATCTGGTCAACTTGACCTACTATAACTTTTGTCTTTCCATAGTATCCACTATGACTTTTGTCTTGCCTAATATCACTAGGATGTCTTGCCTAATATCACTAGGACTTTTTGGTTGAGCTACATGTATACTTAGTCAACCTTGTTAGATCACAATGGACCTTAACTTTGAACCTTTGTCAAACATCAAAACTCAAGTTCGATTATATGGTGCTCCCATCACCAACAATCTCTCCATATTTGATTTATGACAACTCGGTTCAAAGTTAAGAAAAAAAATTATAAAACATAAGTAAACAATTTTCAAAAACTCCCCCTTAACTTAACCTCTCCCTCTGAAGTTAATCTCCTTGAGGTTTTGAAAATACTTAAAACTTTTTCGAAAGCTTTTAACCTATTCTCTCCCCTTTTGACATACATCAAAAACTAATAGGGAGTCAAAACAAAATATTACCAAGTTATTAGGAAAAAACATACAATTAGAAATATGTGAAGTTAGAAAACATGAAATTTCCAAACAAAATTGTCAAAGTAGAGTTTTCAAATGAATTTTCAAAGTATAGAATTTTCAAACATGCAATTTTCAAAGTAAAAAAAAACAAAATTCAAACATGCTCCCCTTAATTAAAACTCTCCTCCTGAAGGTTTTGAAATCATACTCACTTTTATATTTTTGAAAATAATCTACTTTAACTTTTTATGTTCCCCCACTTAACATATATCAAAAATATTTATGAAAAGAAAAATATACATTTTTGAAAAATTATTTAAAAACTTTGAAAATAGGCATTTTGAAAACTTTTCCAAAATATGATTATTGAAAACACACTTTAACGGATAGTTTCAAGTTTGATGTTTTAAAGGCATGATAGAATGTTCAAAAATACTTCTAAGTACTTGAATATACTAGTTAAAAAAACTTTTTCTTTTTCAAAATATTGAAAGTAGGAATAGATTTTCCAACCATGAATCAAGCTTAATTACCCAATTAAACCTAAGAAAATGCAATATTTAAGCAATATTAATGGTGTTCTTATAATCCAAGCATGCATGATTTTAATATACTGAAAATAAATCATCTAGCAACTTGTCCTTATCAAAAGAGTTTAACTAGTTGATTATCAATTACAGATTATTTTAATTTAGTTAATTGAATTCAAATTATATTTAGTTAGAGTTTAGATTTATCACGTTAAGGTTTGAATTGGTTTGCATTAATTAAGTTAATTAAGTATGTTAATTAATTAAGTTTAAATTAAATTAATTATGTTATTAATTTAAGTTGAATTAGGTTTAAGTTGTTAATTATCTTAATTTAACATTTAGAATTATAGTTAAGTTAAATAAAATTAATGTTTAATTATTTTATTAAAGATTAATTACGTTAGATAGAATTAATTAAGTTGGGGTTTAATTAAAATTGATTAATTGAGTTGATTAAGCTAATTCAATTAGATTTAAGTTTTTAATTAATTTTTATGTTAACAGTGTCACGTCTCGAAAGTACACATGCCCGTAAATATAGACAATACTCCCTAATGACAATTGCAAATACAATATGGTATGAGTCCAAAAACTCAAATCATAATACAACCACGCAAAATAGGTTATATAAACCAAACAGGATAAGAAAATATAAGGTCTACCCGACCATGAAAATCTAAAAAATACAATTGCGAGCCGACTCAGCTTAACACTCCGAATATATAACTGAAGAAAAATAAATGACCAGATACAACTTAATTATTACAACATTAGTACAATAAATAAATTCGAAAGTAAAATAAACCAAAGTGGAAAAAGAAAACCGTAGCTCGATGCGAGTGGGACGGCGCGAGCAGATATCCTCTAAGCGACCGAACCAACATATACTTGTTAATCTGGGAACAATAATGGAAGACAGGGGTGGTGAGTATAAAAGAGATACTCAGCGGGTATAAGAAGATAGTGCATCAACAATAAAATATATAGGAATTCAAAGGTATATAGTCTCAAAGGAGGAATATACTCTCATCGAATGTACACATGTATGCATCATGAGTAGTCACAGGTAATGAATATCATGGGTACAACATCTCATATGCATGTATCAGTACAAGCACCAAAATACAATCAATATATGTGAGAGCCACACTCCACTATAATAAATCACCATATGTGGGAGTAGTGTTTCACCATAATAAATCACCATATGTGGAAGCAATGCTCCACCATAAGATATACAAATGACCAAGATACCTAGCTCATTAGCTATGGACTGCATGAGAACACTCTACCACGTATAGTCATGTAGGCAGTCCAAAATGTCATGGTCTCTGTCTGCATGGAAACTTCCCTATCACATATAGCCACGTAGGCAGATAGAAGGTAGCTATCTAGCTACAGGCTGCATGAGAAACGCTCTACCATGGTAGCCTCGTGGGCAGCCAAGGTATACAATCCCTATATGGGAAAGGAAATCTCAACTCATTCATAGATCGGATGCATACAGTCAAACAATAAGCAAGCAATAACATGACTACAATGCTCTCACACCCGAAGGGAGAAGTGATCACTAGCATGCATGCAACATCGTGATGGTACGACTCACTCAACCAACCTAATGTGAGACATAATCGATAGCATAGATGCATCCGCGATGCTACGACTAGCTCACACCTGAAAGGAGCCCTGATCGATAGTATACATGCAACCGTGATACTACGATTAGCTCACACCAAAGGGAGCCTTGATCGATAGCACACATGCATCCGCGATGCTATGACTAGCTCACACCCGAAGGGAGCCCTGATCGGTAGCATACATGCAACACCATGATGAGTAGGATACAATAAATTCTATCATCGTACATGTCTATCTATGTAATGTACACAACTACATCCATCAATACATATCGATCATAATACACGTCACACGCATGTTTATAACCACAAATCAAACATGACAGTCACTAACATGACACATCACTTAGATTACATGTCACACATCTGTTTACACCTACAATCATACACATACGACACATGATACAATCTTGAGGGTACATGTCACACATGTGTCCATCACACAATCCAGAACATGCAATAAATGCTATACCATTATTGGTACACATCACACACATGCCCACATCTACAAATCCTGAATAATATATCACATCCTACATTACCCTATGCACACGTCATATTCGTGTTTACAACTATATGACATAAATGAAACAAAAACTAACATATGAACATAAATACATGTCACACGCGTGTTTATCAACTATATGATCTTAGCATGTTCCTAATGTACATACCATACACATGTGTACACTATAAGATATGAAAACAATAGAAACTGCATAGAAATAAATAGATTATTTCCAAGACAAGCAGATAAGTATCAAACTCAAGTAATAAAACAAGTAAAGTCAAGGTAAAATAATTACTAATCATGGTATCAAACATGCACTAAGGTAAATAACTATCGAAGATAAGGTTAAAAGTACCCGTCTCAAAATCGTAGACCATGCCAAATGTCCTCATGTTCAAGAGTCTGCTTCACCCAGAATCCTGCAATGTAGAACACCCAATTACAATATAGTAATATCATAAATCACATAATCAAACCAAAACCTAACCCAATTAAGAAACCCTAATCGGATTCACCCAATCCTTCCACACATCAATCCTCTCATCACTCCACATATCAAAAACTCTAATTAAACAATCCGTTTAAATCCTTGATCCCAAATTCACATAGAAATTATTATCTCAATTCAATAATCAAAACCCTTATATAAAGTATCCATCAACCCTAATATCAATTCAACTCAACTAAATAAATCTAACAATTCATTACAAAGCTCATTAACAAAAGATCTCTTTATCCTTCACATCCCAAACCAAAAATGATATCCATACATCCTAATAGATCATCCATAAAACTCCAAATCACTTACATGTTCATTAGAATCAACTTCATAATTCAATTCCAAGATCCACAAAGTATTTCTAAGAAAAACTCAACTAGCTTCACAAATCTTGAATTTAACTACATTAATTCAACCATTATCAATCCAAGAATACCATGATATCCATGAACCCTATTTTTAAATGATTCCACAACTATCTTATACTAAACAATCCCTTGTCATTTGATCTAATTCAAATCCAAGAATTCCAATTTGTAATTATGCAAGAAACACAATACTACACAATCAAAATTCA
>JBBUKS010000073.1:6663857-6674206 GCA_038050645.1 Hedychium gardnerianum | reverse complement strand
AAAGGTTTGAAAATGAGATTTTCAATGTGATTTTTGTGTATTACTCTTGCTCTTGTCTTCTTCTTCTCTACTTGGCCAAAACTACCTTGAGGAGTTGCTAGCACAACCAAAGGTTATTCTTCTCCAAAGGCTTCATTCGCATGACGAACGAAGAACGTGTTCGTGTGGATACCGAAGAGGCGCGGCCATTCTGATCCTGTTGAGATCCATCAAAGCAGAGTTGCTGCCGGGAGAACATTGTTCACGCAACAAAGGTGGCATTTCTAAACAAACGATTATATCATATTCGCATCTTTGGAGGGATCGAAGTATTTTTTCGCTGTGCATGTATGTATTTTCGCATATAGATCCCAATAGCAATGTCCCTAATCATCCAATTGGCACGATTCATAATTGATGTATGATTGAGATTTGGTAACCTGACAAGGAATCCATTCTTTCGAAGAAATCCATATCCATCCCCATCCTGACAAATCATTTTCATTGCCAAGCAGGTGTCCAAATCAATCTTAGAGCCACCATGGATAATTTCCAAACCAAGCAGCTAGTATTCTAGGGACAAGGCAATATAGGTAATAAAACCTCAAAAAACTATACTACCTAAAGAGACCTTGTCGATTTTACAAGGAGATTAATGAAATGGTACCCAAAATCAAAATCTATCTCATGTAACATGGCCCACAAACAATAAAGTTCCACCTTTCATACCACCCCATCGCTCTCTCCACGGACGAAGATAGTCTTGCTCATAACTCGGTGGAGGTAGCAAAAAATTGGGTTTTAAAGGAAAGAGGCTTTGGCACATGAGGGTGTTGTAGAGCCTGATGGATGCGTGCAAGGACAAGTTTAGCAAACCACATAGTAGAAGCAAAATAATAATTCTAAATTATTACATCACACGCATCTCACACATACAAGATACACACATGCAAGACAAAATTATACAATAAAATTTTATAATAAATAAATTACACCTTTCCTATGACGTGGAGTGGAAAGGGCATCAACCAACAACGCTATGAAGCCTCACCTATATCCGTATCGACGTCGAGTAATCATTAAGATGACTTCACAAAGCCATGAGCCTTGATTTCATCGTCGGTACTAGCCGACGAACGGAGTCAAGTTATTTGAGAGAGAGATCACACCAATTGTTTGGTATCTAGTGGCGTTAGCAACTAGATGACACCAAACAGGGAGGTAATCAACTCGCTTCATTACCCAACGGTGTACGCAACCTGACGACACGAAGCAAGATGAATGACAGCTAAATCACTGTTGTTCAGAGGCGTTCCTCACTATTGCCGGTGGTGTGGCCGGCGGTAGTAGGTTCCAGGGTTATCAAGTGACAACCGGTAGTGTGGCCCTATAGTGGGGCAAGAGGCAGCGATGGCTAATCAAAGGACGGTGGTTGATCGGGCGACGGCAGGACACAGGCAGAAGCAAGTTGTTGTTGTCCGGTGTTGCTGGAAGATGCTACTGGCGACTGTGGCCAGAGGGCTAGCATCAAGAGGCGGCGGCGGCAGGCGGCGCTGGCAATACTTGGAAGCGATGGGCGACGACAGTATAAGAGGCTTGGCTCCTTGGGTTGGTCGGCGGTGCAAGAGAGGGAAAGAAAAAACCCTAAAACACTTTTAGGTTTTTAATCTCAATTAATCTTTCTTCCAATCTATATCATTATATATATCTACTACCGAGTTTGAAGAGCAAGTCCAAACTTGTACCCGCTAAGCCAAAACCCAATCATTAGCCGTAAGTTTGGTTCAAAACCAAACCATCTTGGTTCTAAACAAAATACCCTTTTGTTTTAAACCAAACCATCTTGGTTTACAATTAAAGCAAAGAGGGTTTAACTCATCTACAAGAGACATGGCCCATTCGCGCTTCCTTTGTACCAAACCCTTTCCAGATTTGCCCTTCGTCTGGTCCAACCAAACTCAGTCTCTCTCAACCTAAGAATCCAATTCTTAAACTCATTTTAAGTCTTTTGAATAAACTGGTTGTGCGTGTGACCCCATAAGTTCTTGGTTATGTTGGTCATTCGTAATTAATCATTAATTATGAATAGATCATGAGTGACACCTGGTAGTACATCATAATCCCCAATTCATCGTAAAATCAACGGTTGATCCCAGAAGCACTTCTAAACCCTTCAGTAGCAATAGTGAGTCATGTCTCATTCCTTTCACTCGTCTTGTACCCACTTGTTTCAAAACATGGTCTACGTGTCAGTCCTCACTAGGCGTTTATGTCACACCTAGCCCAAGTTATAATTCCTCATCCTTTGAATTCAAATTACTCAGACATGTGTCCAAGAGTATCATACTCTTGACATGTATTATTTCATTGGAAAAAGACTTCGAGTAACAATCCTGACAAGTGGTCATAGGGTATACGTCTCCTTATACAAGGAGCAGTGAATCCTCTGTGGTCTATCCAAATACCTTCGAGTACTTCTACTTATACCCAATCATCTCATACCCAGACCTCCATGGAGATATATCGACTAAGATGTCAAAGTATAAGTCTCCATGACCAAGGTGACTTAAATACATCAAGTCGAAGGAAACTCGCACTTAAGATGTAATGAGATCTACATTAACATATCTATATATGTAAAGAACCATATGAAGTCTCATGGTAAGTCACTCTAATAAACTAGTTACCTATAACTAGCATTAATGTTTTACTCTCAACATTCCAATGTCTCCAGCTAGTGAGGAGCGGCTACTTGATTAAACTAAGGAGTATAATACCTACTAGTCTCTCAGAATCGATGATGTCTGAACTCATCAATTCATCGACTAGAGATTATTTCAATATATTCATAATTGCACATGTAGAGATGCTCACCAGTTGTGATTCAATCACAAGTTCTCTCATATTATGAATCGTATTGCGGACAATCAGTAAATGAATTTAAGATCCAATCATATACATTAAGAATGTACTCTAAAATAATGAATCTTTATTTATCCAATAAATATTATATACAATAAAGCAATTGTCTTAGGACATCTCTCAAATATAACATACTCTCACTTGGCCTACTGCCAATCACCATGGTACCATGGACATCTCTCAAATATAACATACTCTGGACATGACTCTCAAACTTACTTTGTGGTAGATCCTTTGTCAAAGGATCCGCTAGGATCCTTTCGATGGGAATCTTCTTGATTTGTATTTCTTTCTTACTGATGATATCTCTATTAAATGATAATTCCAAAGCACATGTTTGGATCATTGGTGAGACCTAAGTTACTTAGCCTGAGCAATGACTCCAGTTTTATCACAATAAACTGGTAATATTTCAACAATGGTCAGAACCACTCCAAGTTCAGAGATGAACTTCTTGATCCAAACTGCTTCCTTTGCTGCTTCAGAAGCCGCAATGTATTCTGCCTCTGTGGTAGAATCGACAACATTGTCTTGCTTAGAACTCTTCCAACTTATTGTGCATCCGTTCATCATGAATATGTACCCAAACTGAGACTTGGAGTCATCCTTGTTTTTTTTGAAGTTGACATCAGTATACCCGTGCATAACCATATCACCATCTCCATATACTAAGAAGACATCGGTAGTTCTTCTTAAGCACTTAAGGATTGCATTGACAACTGCCTAATGATCCATGACTAGATCTAACTGTTATCTCCTGTGGATGAGCACATAGACTTTGAAAGGTGAATCCCATGTTGCATAAGTATAAAACCTTTCTTGGATTCATCCATGCTAAATCGCTTTAGCAATTTGTCTATATATATAGACTGCGAAAGACCAAGCAACTGTTTTGATCTATCTCTATAGACTTAATCTCGAGGATATAGGTTACTTCTCCCATGTCTTTCATGGAGAACATTTTGGATAACCAAACCTTAACTGACTGTAGAACAGGCACATCATTTCTTATAAGTAATATGTCATTGACATACAATACTAGGAATACGACCACACTCCCATTAACCTTCTTGTATACACAAGGTTCGTTAAGATTTTGTGACAAAACAAACTCTTTGATTGGCTCATCAAAACAAATATTCCAACTCCTGAATGTTTGCTTTAATCCGTAAATGGATCGTTGAAGTTTGCATACTTTATTTTTATCAACAAATGTGAAACCCATGGGTTGTATCATATATACATCCTCAAACAAATTTATATTGAGGAAAGTCATTTTCACATCCATCTGTCATATCTCATAATCATAATGAGCTGCTATGGCCAGGAATATCCGAATGAATTTAAGCATAGGTAAGAAGGTTTCATCATAGTCAACACCTTGCCTTTGACGATAGCCTTTCACCACTAATCTCGCTTAGTAGGTAATTACATTACCATCCAAGTTAATTTTCTTCTTGAAAACTCACTTACACCCAATAGGCGTAATGCCTTCAAGTGGGTCTACCAAGTTCCAAAATTGGTTTTCGTACATAAAATCCCATTCCGACTTCATGGTTGCTAGTTACTTGTTCCTGTCTGAACTTTTTAGAACTTGCCCATAATCAGTAAGTTCCTCATCCTCAATGAGCAATATGTCATTTGATTCACTTATGAAAAATCCATATCTCTCAGGAATCATACGTGTCCATACTAGATCTATGAAGAGGTAGTGTCACCATAGGTTCAGTCAATAGCTCATCATCATGAGTAATCGGTTGTGGTTCTGGACTAGG
Organism: Hedychium gardnerianum; assembly: GCA_038050645.1. Lineage (NCBI taxonomy): Eukaryota > Viridiplantae > Streptophyta > Magnoliopsida > Zingiberales > Zingiberaceae > Hedychium > Hedychium gardnerianum. The sequence goes on along the minus strand of JBBUKS010000073.1, from coordinate 6,669,530 downwards.
GGTCTCTTCTATGTCTATTGGAGCTTCTTGAACCTCCTCAAGTCCAACTTCACTCCCACTGTTTTCCTATAAGAGAAACTTTTTTTCTAAGAATACAACATGCCTTGAAACAAATGTCTTTTGTTCTAAGGGATGATAGAATTGATAACCCCTTGTTTCCTTCGGGTAACCAATGAATAGACACTTATCAGACTTAGCATCTAGCTTATCTGATATATAGAACTCTTCGCATAAGAAGGATAACCTCATATCTTCAAGTAAGATAGATGATGTTTCTTAGTAGAAACTGCCTTGGTCGAGACTTTGTTTAGCAAGTATACTGTTGTCTCAAGTGTGTAACCCCAAAAGGATTTGGAAAGACTTGCATGATTCATTATTAACCTAACCATTTCCAACAAGGTTATATTTTGCCTTTCAAATACACCATTGTATTGTGGCGTATAAGGCGGAGTCCATTGTGATAATATTCCATTGTCCCTTAGATAATCTTGAAACTCTTGACTTAAGTATTCACCACCTCGATCAGATCAAAGTATTTTAATACTTTTACCAAGTTGTTTCTCTACTTCATTTTAGAATTCTTTGAACCTTTCAAAGGCCTAAGATTTGTATCGCAATAGTTACACATACCCAAATCGTGAGTGATCATCGATAAAGGTAATAAAGCAGTTATAACCTTCTCGTGCATGAGTTGACATCGGTCAACATACCTCGGTATGTATAAGGCTGAGCAACTCTCCCACTAGTCCACCCTTTCTAGAAAAAGATAACTTATTCATCTTATCTTTTAAGCATAAGACACAAGTATCAAATAAATCTAATTCAAATGATTCTAAACTTCTAACCTTTTGTAGTTCGGACATGCGTTTCTTGCTTATATGGCCAAGGCGACAATGCCATGAGTAGGAGTTTAACTGATCATCCATTCGAGCACACTTGTTGCTCATTTTGATATTGAATACATCATTGGGTATATCTAACACGTAGATGACATTGCATAATGTTTCAGTTCCATAAAGAACGTCATTCAAAGTTATGTAACAATAAAAGTCAAATAGAAACCTTTTCTATTTAAACAATAAATAGAAATAATGCTATTTATTAATGAAGGAACAAAACAACAATTATCCAATTCCAAAACTAGTCCACTAGGAAGCTTTAACAAATAAGTTTCGATGGGAACAGCTACAACCTTTGCTCCATTGCTAACTCACAAATTTGATTCTCCCTTGATAAGTCTTCTACTATTCCTTAGCCCCCGTCTGTCATTACATATATGTGAGCCACACCCAGTATCCAATATCCAAGTGTCAGAGAAAATAATATGACATTCAATAATGAAGATACCTGAAGCAAATGGGGCATTAGATGTCGTCTTCTTCTGCATGGACTCAAGATAGATCTTGTAGTTTCTTCGCTAGTGACCCATCTTGTCATAATGGTGACATGAGCCCTTTGGAGCCGATTATACTGGCTTGGCCTTCTTCTTCCCTTTGGCTTGATGCTTTAACTTCCTCTTAGAACCTTTCTTCAAAGAGTCAACTAGCATCACTGCCTTTTGTTCATTCTTAAAAAATAACTCCATAGTCTTGAGCATGTTGATCAATTTTGGAATTGTGGATTCAATACGGTTCATCCGATAGTTCATCATAAACTGTGAATAACTATCAGGCAAACTGTGCATAATTAAATTAATATTTAATTCATGACCCATCACAAAACCAAGTGATCCCAATCACTCAATGTAGTCATTCATCTTTAGTACATGTTGTACTGTAGATGAACCCTCCTGCATCTGTGAGCGAAAGAGGAGCTTGGAGACGTCGAACCTTTCAGATCTCGCTTGCTCATTGAAAAATTCATGGAGATAAAAAATAATAGTATAAGCATTCATATGCTCATGCTATTTTTGCAGTTCTGGAGACATCGAAGCTAGCATGATGCAGCTAACAAAATCCAAGTCACTTTTGATAGATCAACCTTTGGTCATCAGTAGCATCATCTACAAGATGATCAGGAAGAGGTTCTTCGAGGACATAGGCTATCTCTTTAGATTTGAAAATGATTCTCAAATTTTGATACTAATCTAGGAAGTTCGGTCCAGTCAGTGTGTTCATGTCCAAAATCGAGCGCAAATTTATAGATGTCATGTATAATCGAATAACTTAGAAATACATAATCGAGCAAACATGAGAAAGATGTTTTACTAGGTAAATGTAAACAATTTACATACATATATGAATCCCACTTATTTATCGAATTCAAGATTACTTTGAATTCGGGAGATCGTAGGTTTTCTCCATAGGAGACATTGAACTTTCCAAAATTGAATTTTTTGACAAAATAGGAGACATTCCAAAAATTAAAATTTCCTAACAAATTAGGGAACTTTCCAAATCTAAATTTACGACCAACTATGACTCGTAAAATAATTTTACGATTATGTCGAAATACGATCAGGCTCTGATACCACTGTTGGGGAGCCCAATGGATGCGTGCAAGTACACATTTTGCAAAATGCACAGCAGAAGCAAAATAATAATTCTAAGTTACATCACATGCATCTCACGCTTACATGATACACACATATAAGACATAATCGTACAATAAAATTTTATGATAAATAAATTATACATGACATATGACGTGGAGTGGAAAGGGAATCAACCAGCGGCACTATGTAGCCTCGCCTTTATCTATATCCACACCAAGTAATCGTCGAGATGGCTTCACAAAGCCATGAGCCTCGATTTCGTCTTCAGTACAAGCCGAAGATGGAGTCAAGTTCTCCGAGAAAGAGATCACACCAATTATTTGGTATCCAGTAGCGTTAGCAACCCGATGACACCAAACACAGAGGTAATCAACTCGTTTCAATGCCCGAAAGTGTACGCAACCCAATGTCATGAAGCAAGATGAATGGCAGCCGGATCATTGTTGTTCAAAGGCATTCCTTGCTACTATCGGCGGCGTGGTCGATGGAAGTAGGTTCTAGGGTGAGTAGGTGACCGCCAGAAGGAAGGGACAGTAAGAGATGCAACCCTACAATGGCTCAAGGGGCGACGACGACAGTGGGACATAGGCAGCAACAACTTGCTATTGTCCCGTGTTCCTGGTAGATATTGTCAGTGGTTGTGGCCAGAGGGATAGCATCGGCAGGCAGTGCCGACAAGCCTCGGAGGCGGTTGGTGGGGACAACACATAGGGCTTTAGCTCCTTGTGTTGGTCAGCGGCGCAAGAGAGGGAGAGGAGAGAAGAGAGGAAGAGAAAAAAACCTAAAACCCTTTTAGGTTTTTAATCTCAATTAATCTTTTCTTCCAATCTATATTATTATATAGATCTACTATTGGGTATGAAGAGCAAGTCCAAACCCATACCCGCTAAGCCAAAACCCAATCCATTAGCCTTAAGTTTGGTTCAAAACCAAAGCATCTTGGTTCAAAACAAAATACCCTTTTATTTTAAACCAAACCATCTTAGTTTGCAATTAAATCAAAGAGGGTTTAACTTGCCTACAAGAGATGTGGCTCATCTGCACTTTCGTTGCCCGAAACCCTTTCAATATTTACCCATTGTTTGGTCCAACCAAACTCACTCTCTCACAATCTAAGAATCCAATTCTCAAACTCATTTTATGTCTGTCGGATAAACTTGCAATGTGTGTAACCTTGTAGCTTCCCGATTTATATTGATCATCCATAATTAACCATTAATTATGAATAGATCATGAGTGACACCTATAGGATCGAGTGCACGTGAGAGGGGGGGTTAATCACGTGTTTAAAATTTTCTTTTTTGAATTTTAAAAATTGTTCGGGAATTCGAGTGCACAGCGGAAATCAAAATAACAAACAAGCAAAAACACAATTGATTTTACTTGGTTCAGAGCCTTCACCGACTTATACTCAGGCCCACTAAAATCCACTAAAATCCTTTTCTGGGTAACCTCCGAAAAAGCAATCGAGTACAATATGAGGGGAGTGTAACAACCCTACACTTCCCTGAGCAATTATAGAAATTAATTACAATAATAATAAATGTTACCAACACGGGAGATGAGTACAGGTTTAGCTCGTGTGTTGATGAGGATTCTGCTACAGAAAAATAATTTCGGTGTTAGTCCGATGCAGCAGGATTGTAGTACAATAGTTTTGGAGCTCCGGAGCAGCAGTATGAGATCGAAACAGCGTTTGGAAGAGTTGTCCTATAAGATATGGCAAATAAAATTTAAGCCTTAAAAATTTTATATAACTCAATAGGAAACTTTTTGAGAGTTTTCAGAAATTTTTGAAAGATTAAACCAAAAATATACGGATTGTTTAAGGTTATTTCTATTTAAGTTGGGAGTTGATAAAATTGATTAACCTAAAATTTAATTACAAAAGCCTAAGTTGAAGTATTAAACCTAAGCTCTAAATTAATTTATCTAAACCTAAACATATAAAACCTAAGTTCATTTGTTTTCTCCTCATCAAATGTCGATCTCCTCTCCTCCTCACCCAATCAACTCGATGTCGCGGCCTCTCGATCTGCCTCCTGCGACCGCCGACCGCCGGCTGCCGATCGCCGCCCTCTTCTCTCCCTCACTCATCTCTCTCGATTCCTCTTCTCCCGATGCCACCATCAGACGACCACCGCTGCTAGCTAACTGAAATTGCCTCCTCTCTAGGCGAGAGTGATCATCTCCGGCCAGTTCACTGTTCCCAACCAGGCCGTGATGGGAAAGGGGTAGCCCTAATGTCCCTCCTTCTTTCCCCTCTTTTCTTTTTGAGATCAGTTGTTGACCACAACCTTATCGATTGTTGGTCGCTGACAGCAGACGTCGGTTAGACTACAGCTTGTAGCCGCGGCTGCTGCCACTATTCGGCTAAATCGGCTACCATTGTTAGGCCGCAGCCTCACCCAATTTTGCTGCCCTTATCACTGGCCTCTACAGGACACAACACATGGCCAACTATTTCTACCGAGGTCAGTGTCGATTCCTCTACTCTTGCCAAATTTAGCCACCTAGGTCTTATCCGAACCTCGATCAGTTTCTACTCAGGCCTTGCTTCTTCCATCACTATTCCAGCCAAATCAAAGGGGTTGTCGTTGCTCCAACCACTTCAGACCCCCTCTGGCAAGCCACCATAGTTTGAGGGTAAGGATAGGCTAGATATTGATTTAGGGTTGTGTTTGTATATGGTTGTTGGTTGAAATCTGATCTTTGCTGATTCCAGTAGGGATTATTGGTCTGCCACCTCACCTCCAGCCATTCCTACCTCCGACCATCAGCCCAGATCCGGTCTGCCATCAACAGCAAGGTGAGAATAGGTTAGGGTTCTGATTTTGGTTGAAGATGTGATTATAATGTGGTTTGGATCCCCAATTCTGTCTAGGGAATGGTTGTTGCTATTCCAGCCATTGAAGCCACTGCTGGCAGCCCAACCGGCCATCATTTCAAGTATGAGAGAGTGGTATCTTTGGTTTGATTTGTGTGGTTGAAGTTTTGGTTTAAGCAACACCTGTAGCAATGAGGCATAAGTCAGTTATCATGTAATTAGAAGCATGTGTTAATCGTAGGGGTTAATTCAAATGTATTCATGGATATACCTTTTAATTGGATGGCTTGTTTGAATTAAAAAGGAGGTATGATGTGTTGATGAATTTAGTATATGTGTTGTTTGGATTGTT
>JBBUKS010000073.1:6642768-6658125 GCA_038050645.1 Hedychium gardnerianum | reverse complement strand
ATGCGATTTAAGACTTACGATACCAAAATCCGTTAAGTGATCTAACTTAAGTTATTGGGTTTCGAGTTATTGGATGTGGACCTCGTATGTGTAAAACCCTTTAGCCCGATCTGTTATCATCTATGGGCTGATAACGGATTGACTGTCAATATAAGGGGAGGTCCCCAAGGATTTAGGGTATCTTTTTTAGATGTCTCTTGGTTCCCCATTAGACCAAGAGGATTCGACACAATCAACCCTAAGTTCCTTGGAAGATTTCTTCATTTTGCTTCCGCTCCTTCTTCTTCCTCAGGATTGCTCAAATGATATTTCAGGACAAGGACATGAATCTTTATTCAAGTTCCTTATCTTTAGTTTATGTCTTTACTTTTGTTATGTGATGCTTCCATGAAACAAAAGATCATTGCTCGTATGTTCTATTTCCTATTTGAATTCTTATTTGATTCTTATCATCCATGCGGCTTAGGTTTTGTAGAACAAACAATTGATAAGACATCTTAATCCTTGCGGCTTAGGTGCTTAGGTTTTGCAAGAACCAACAATTGAAAGGCATCTTAATCCATGCAGCTTAGGTTTTGCAAGAACCAATAATTGATATAAGAGTCTTGTTCTTCATGTTTTCATGACAATACAGTATAAGTTTTTATCGATCTATTGTTCTTATGCTAGGTAAAGTTTTTTGTATATGAACCATGTTTGATCATCGAAATCTTTTGCATAGAAAACCTAGGAAAGACTTGATTTTACATGTTGTTCGTGTATTTAACGAAGAACACGAAGAACAGTAGTGAACCGCGACCGTCTTTGGGAAGAACAACCACTGTTTAACCTAATTTTAGGCTAAGTTAATTGCGATGGTATAATCAATTGTCTTAATCGGGCAATCGATTACCAAGCCAAAATTCACGAACAGAATGATCAGGAATCGATTGGTTAATCGATTAAGTTGACACCAATCGATCGGTGAATTTCACCGATCGATTGGCATGACACGATCGATTGCGATTACAACCTCCAATCAATTATTGTAAAGACTAATCGATTGACAAGCTTTGTAATCGATCATAGACGTGATCGGAATTGATCAGGGGATCGATCAACGCTACCAATTATGTCAATCGATTGACAACTTTAAAACTCTGTACATAATCGATTCTAATTGATTAGGAGTCTTTGTCAATCGATTAAAAACCTTAAAATCGTAATAAAATTGGTTGGAATCGTTCAACCTAACTTCAATCGCTTGGAAATTTTTCTAATCGATTAACAACTTTAATCTCGCGACATGATCAATTATCAATCGATTAGGATTTGTTTCAAATTAATTCAGTTTCATTCACGTAGAAATGTTTCACGTAAGAGCTGCTAATCAATTAGGATTTAATTTCTAATCGATTAGGATTTGCATGCATGAGAATAAATAGGATTAAACAATTATTCATGCATGAATGTTCCAAATAGGATTAAATAATGATTCAATTATTAAACTTCAAGAAACTTCAACTTCTTAAGGGTGAGGTTTATATACGATCCTATAATTATATATAGTAGATTTTTAAATAAATTATGACAATCAATTGAATAAAATCAATCGATTATCATATAATATCAATCAATTAATAAGAATAATTTTTGATTATCAAAGTTGATTAAGTGATTATCTATTTGGTTAAAGTTCCTAGATTTTCTTGGGTCTATCTACACAACGTGTTACTAAGTTAAACTATCGTGTCGGCCCAAAAGAAGACACCTTAGGTAAGTTTAGTATATTTTGTATTGATAGACATATATCTATGCTAAGAGTAATCGGATCAAAAGAATGTTACTTTTATGCTCAAGATAGCTTATAACTGCGGGGAAAAAATTATTTTGTTCAAATCATATACAAAATATGTCAGCTCAAAGGAAAACATAGTGCGTGACAGATTAAAGTTATTGTAAGCTATGGACCAATTTATAACTCATATAAGTGTTGAATTATGCGCATAATGGGTCGACCTCATTATGTGGTTAATTAAAGTTTGAGTTATATTAGAGAGTACAGCTAACGAATTATATTTTAGTTCACATAGTAAAATACAATGTTGTATTTGGTATCTCATAAAGAGCTCATTTATATGTATTTAAAATTTTGTTTTTATTTACATAATCTTATATTTTAACTTATACATGTTATTGGTTTTAATAAATCGTGAGCTTGTATTATTTATACTCTTTTAATTTCATGCAATTTGTTACTACCAATATTAATAATATTCTCACATTAACTGGTACAAATTTTGCTGAATGAAAAAAATACGTTATCATAGTCTTAGGCTTCATGAACTTAGACTATGCATTAAGGAACGATCGTCTCGTACCTCTGACCAGTGCTAGCACTATAGAGCAGAGGGTTGAATTTCAGCTATGGGAGCGATCAAATTGTGTGAATCTAAGTATCATGAGGCTTTCTATACCGACACCAATAAATGGCACAATAACTGAGGGAGAGGATGTTAGGAGTTTTCTAAACCAATTGGCAGACAATTCACCTCAAATTAAAAGGTCGAGACTACCACACTTCTTACGAAGTTGATAACCATGAGGTATATTAATTAAGGAAACATAAGGGAGTACATTATGGAGATATCCAATATAGCGACAAGTCTAAAAGCACTAAAACTCGATATGTCTGAAAGTATATGTTCGTACATTTCGTCTTGATGTCTTTGCCTCCACGATTCACTCCGTTTAAGATATCGTATAATACTCAAAAGGAAAAGTGGACATTGAATGAGCTTATAGCCCAATGCATGCAAGAGAAGGGGAGATTAAAGATTAAGACATCTGAGAGTACTCACTTATCATCTGGTTCTTAAAGTGCCAGCAAAAAGCAAAAGAGGATCAACAACAAAGGAAAAGAAAAACAAACTACAAATTCTGGGGGCAATGGTCATAAGGAGCACAATAAGCAGGATAAGGAGTCCACTTATTTCTTCTGCAAGAAGAAAGGTTATATGAAAAAAGATTACCCCAAATAGGCCAACTAACATGTAAAGAAGGGTAAACTTCTCAACTTTGTTAGTTCATAAGTTAATTTAGCAATTATACCCACTGACACTTGGTGGATAGATATTGGTGCTACTACTCATATAAGTGTTACTATGTAGGGTTATTTCAGGAGCTGACTTCCACTTGATGGTGAAATATACATCTATACGGGAAATGAAAAGAAAGTTACAGTCGAGTCTATTGGTGTTTTTAAGCTTTATTTAGAAACTAATGTCTATTTGATCTAGAAAATACATTTATTGTACCGTATTTCAGATGAAATTTATCTTTAATTTCTTGTTTGGACAAATTAGGTTATTCTTGTTCATTTGGAAATGAAATTTTCACTAATTTCTTTAATTCAATGTTGGTTGACAATAGTTCCTTAGTTGATAAATTTTATAAATTAAACATCATAACTTCTACGGTTGATAATATGATTATGCATAGTATATGTATGAAACACAAATTTATTAACGAAAATTCATCCATGTTGTGGCATAGGTATTTATGACTATATCCAAACAACATCTAGAAAGGTTAATGTCACATGTAATTTTCGATTCCCTTAACATGACAGACTTTGATGTCTGCATAGAGTATGTTAAAGGGAAGACAACTAACAAAAGAAATAAGGGGGCTAGCCGATGTAGTGACATTTTGGAGCTAATACATAGACATTTGTGGGTCATTCCCTAAGATATCTTAGAATGGACACACATATTTTATTAGCTTCATAGATGACTACTCCAAATTTGATTATCTATACCTTATTCATGAGAAGTCGCAATCTCTGGACATGTTCATAATTTTCAAAGCCGAAGTTGAGAATCAACTAAGTAAGAAAATTAAGTTCGTCAGATCCGATCGTGGAGGTGAATATTATGGTCAATATGATGGATCAAGTGAACAACATCTAAGACCTTTTGTGAAATACCTTGTTGAGTGTGGAATTGTGCCTCAGTATACCATGTCTGGTATTCCCAGTTAAAATGGTGTAGCTGAGCGACGCAATCGTACCCTAAAAGATATGGTAAGAAGTATAATGACTTTTACTTCTTTACCTGAATCTTTGTGGGGTGAAGCATTCAAAACTATAGTTTACCTATTTAACAGAGTACCTAGTAAGACAGTAACTAAAATCTCATTCGAGATGTGGACGGATAGTAAGCCTAGCATTATGCATTTATACGTCTAGGTTGTCCAGCTAAGGCTAAGTCATATAAGCATAATGAAAAGAAATTGGATTCAAAGAGCGTTAACTATAATTTTGTAGGTTATTCTGAGAAGTCCAGGAGTATAAATTTTATGAACCCTCTAACAGATCCTTCTTCGAAATGAGAAACGCCAAATTCATTGAGGACGGTGAAAGCATTAAGGTTAGGGAAGTATCTTTTGAGAAAAATATTAGTGATCCTCCTGTGGTCACTATTAGTGCAATTAGTACAGGTATGATTACCATATCATACATTATAGATATTGCACATCCAATGGGAGTAGTGAACCAAGATATTCTTGTGTCATCTCAAATGCAATTGGAGGAACCTTCCACTGAGATTGAGATACTAACTCATATTACTGAGCAGATACCTCAACCTCCTCAACCACAAGTGTCATTAAGGCGATCCATAAGTGTTTGGAGAACCATGACTTCTCATGATTATGTTTATCTCCAAAAGCATAATTTTGACATAAGGGTGAAAAGTTATCTTGCATCTTTCTAAGAGGTCAAACAATACTCTAACCCTGAAAAGTGTATTAACGTCATGCAAGAAGAGTTGAAGTCTATGACAGACAATAATGTTTAGAAACTTGTCGAATTGCCTGACGGTAAGAAACTTGTTGGTTGCAAATGGATATTTAAAACTAAATGGGATTGAAGGGGTAATATTGAAAAGTATAAGGCTCTTCTTGTTGCCAAGGGAGTCACTTAAAAGAAAGACATTGATTACAAAGAGACTTTCTCATCCATGTCGACAAAAGACTCCATTAGGATAATCATGACACTTGTAACTCATTTTGATTTAGAGTTATACCAGATGAACGTAAAGACTATATTCCTCAATGGAGACATTGAGGAGTCTATATATATGGTGCAACCAAAGAACTTTGAGTCTGAGGACTCAAAACACCTAGTATGTAGACTAAAAAAGTCCATTTATGATTTGAAATAGGCGTCCCATCAATGGTACCAAAAATTTGATCAAGTGGTTACCTCATATGATTTTAAGGAGAACCTCGTTGATCAGTGCATATATGTCGAGTTCAGTGGGAGAAAATTTGTTATACTCATTCTATACGTGGACGATATATTGCTTGTAAGCAATAATAAGGGTTCGCTGCATGAAACCAAGTCATTTCTATCTGGTATTTTTGAAATGAAATATCTTGGTAAAACATCCTTTGTTTAGGCATGCATACAGATCTGTCATGATCGTTCGAGAGACATTCTTGGACTTTCATAACAAACCTATATTAAAAAGGTGCTTATAAAGTATGACATGCAGAACTGCGTATCTGATGATACACCTGTGTCAAGAGATGACAAGTTCAGCTTGCAGCAATGTCCATGTCTTGAACTTGAAATAAAGGAGATAGAATAATTTCCTTATGTGTCGGCTGTGGGAAGTCTCATGTATGCAGAAGTTTGTACACGACCAAATATAACATTCATATGGGGATATTAGGCAGATATGTTAGTAACCCAGGACTGTCGCACTGAAAACAGTAAAGAGAATGATGCGGTATTTGCAAAGAACAAAAGGATATACACTCAAGTATCAAATGTTAGATCACCTAGAGGTGATTGGATATTCGGACTTTGATTTTGTTGGATGCTTGGATAGCAGGAGGCCCACTTCGGGTTATATTTTCATACTTGTTGAAGGAGCTATATCTTGGAAAAGCGTCAAGCAGACGCTAGTAGTCACTTCTACTATGGAGGCAGAGTTGGTAGCATTCTATGGAGCATCTAATCACGAGATTTGACTGAGGAACTTCATCACAGGATTGCAAATCATTGATGGCACTAATAGGCCATTGAGGATCTACTGTGATAATAAAGCTGCAGAATTTTATGCCAAGAACAACGGTAATTCGTCGAAGTTCAAGCACATTGAAATCAAGTTTCTAACAATTAAAGAAAGAGTTCAGAGTCGTCAGATAATGATAGAACACATCAGTACATATTCCATGTTGGCCTATCAACTCACCAAGGGCTTGGTACCTAAGGTGTTTCATGTGCGTGTTGTGGATATGTGAGTCCTTATGGAAGAAGAATTCATCTAGTGAGAATCTATATTTTCTTTATTGATCTATATTTGTTAATAAAGACAAATATTTTATTTCGATTATTGTACATACTTAAAATTCAAAACATTAATGAGAATTTTATATGTTTGTCTAAATACTCTGAAATAAAGTATCATGATTTACTATTACTGTTTAGCATTTAGCATTTGTAAATATGATATGGATTCGTTTAGGAATTATAAGGCTCAGATCATGATTTGCTAGTACAGTTTAGTATAAAGTTTTAGCAAATATGATCAGACCCTTTGAGTTATTTTGGACCAGCTGGAAATTGATCACATTTTATATAATTTTCACTCCACACATCCACATCTTGATCTATGTCATTAATGACATTAGTATTGTGATTACTGTTGGGGCTTGTTACAATCATATACAGTAGTTATGATCTCTTTACTCCTATACCAATGAAATTAATGGACCAGATTGTTACAGGGGTATCTTGTGCTCATAAAGTTTGATATCAACTAAAGTTATATTCGCGTGTTATTTATAATCACATATAGTCCAAGTGGGAGATTGTTAGATTTAATTATCCCTTAAGGTGGGTTTACATGCGATTTAAAGACTTGTGATACCGAAACTCGTTAAGTGATCTAACTTAAGTTATTATGTTTCAGATTATTAGATGTGAACCTTATATGTGTAGAACCCTTTAGCATAATCCGTTATCATCTATGGGCTGATAACAGATTGATTGTCTATATAAGAGAAGGTCTCCAAGGGTTTAGGATATCATCTTGAGACATCTCTTAGTTCCTCATTAGACCAAGAGAATTCGGCGCCATCAACCCAAGTCCCTTGGAAGACTTCTCCTATTTGCTTCCGCTTCTTCTTCTTCCTCAGGGGATCTATTTGGACGATGCTAAAAACAAGGACTATGACTCTATAATAGGTTCTTTGTCGATTTTAGTTTATATATTTATTTTGCTATGTCATGATAAGAAAAAATTAAATCCATACTCATGTTTTTATTTTTTCTTATACGAATTCTTATTTTGATTATTTAAAATTCATGCGACTTCAAAATTTTATAAGAATTAACAATCCTTCTTACTTTAATGCCCAGAGCAAATTATAAGCTATTTAATTTTTACTATTGTTTATTATTTTTTATTGTTGATATTTGTAACACATAGTTTTTTTTTAATTTGGACTGTTTTTTTTTTTCAATATTCTCATTTTTATAGATGCTCATTCTAATTAATCTAAATAAAAGTTAATATTTGCTTGTCATTTTACTGTATTTGTGCGGGTAATAGTGTTAAATTTTAAAGCATTGTCAAATCGAAACAAAACTAGACTGTATTATTTTTTTAATTTTAAGTATTTTTATTTTAAAAAAAATATTATTGATATATATTTTATTTTTATATTATTTTAGCATAAATAAATCTGTTAAAAAATATAATTTTGGATATATAAAATGTATGAAAAGAAAATAAATTTTTTTATTCAATCTCAAAACGTACAATTTTAAAAAAACAACCAATTTACTAAGAATAAAACAATGAGATACGATTTTCAATTGATTTTTTAAAAATTAACTATTTCAATTATATTTTGATCATGCCAATTTTTTCACTTCATCAAAATAAGGTTAATATTTCATCGATGATTTAAATTTATTTTCAGAATTAAAAATTCTAAAAGAGATAATAATTTTATTCAGAATTAGAAACAACACTTAAAATACTAAACCTAATAAAATTTAAATTTTTTCATAATGTATGATAGTTTTTTAAAATTAAAATCAATAAAATCTTAGTTACCATAATAATGTACGATTTTGAGGAGTAACTGTAGTTTGAATTTGTGACGGAAGGGAAAAAAAAACGTGTGAGAGAGAGAAAGATAGAGTTTTTCACGTTTGATTCTTCATTTTTCTTAATTTTCCACGTTTTATTTATTTGCCTCCTTCATTTCGAACGAAAATAATCATTAAAATTGGCGAATATGTCTTTGTTGTTTTATCGCCTGCATTATTTCGTCACTTCTATTGGGACCGGTGACGTCTGATGGATAGCAATTCGCTTCGTTTCTCGATCGTCGATGTTGTATTCATCGATAAAAAGTTAACGTGCAACCAAAAATACAAATAATAAACATAATAAATTGTTCTGAGCCCTTGGTTCCTAATTCACGATCGAATATTTTAGCGGTATCATCGTTATGTTTTTTTTCTTCTCGGACGAACAAATCTTTATTCTTAAAAATAATATAAGAAAACATAAATATACAAATAATATCAAAAAAGAAATCAAATAAACAAGTTTAGACAAAAACTTGGCGTTGATTGCAATGCGATGGCTTTAGGTTACTTTGGATTTACCTCTTGAATGTATGGAATTCAACGGCACTTCCTCTCAAAATCATTAAAATCCTGCGTACAAAATCATCCACGAAACTCCTCTTTTATAAGCTTCAAGTCGTAAATAAAAATCGCCTAACAATCGACTGATAAGCTCCCATCAATTGATTGCTCTAGTGAAAATTGAACATTATTTTGTCTAACGTCTTCATCTAGCTCAGCATCAGAGACAATAGTCAACTATTCCTCTCCATCAATTAATTGATAATGATTAACCAAGTTGATCAATCAAGTTTTGGATATTCTATTTGCTCAAATAGTGTTATCAATTGGCTGATCATCTCCATCAATTGACTGATAATGATCAGTCACATTCATCAGTCAAGTTTCAGATATTCTGTTTGCTCCAATAGTATTATCAATTGACTGATAAACCAAATAGTCAATTAATCACACCACAAACTTTCTTAAATCCCCTCAAATCTTGAATTCGTTATTTAGAGGTTCATTAGTCAATTGTTATTACATAACAGTCAAATGATACTTTTGTTTCAACCTTACCAAGATTGAATTCTCACTCTGCCTAATATCTAGTTGACTTAAACATACCAGAACTTTATTTGTCTAGTATTTGATCAACCTTAACTTGTCAGTACTTCTTTTGCTTAATATCCAATCAACATTAATTACTAGGATTTCACCATTGCTGAGTATCTGGTCAATTTTGACATGTCGAAATTTCACCTTTATCTGACATTAATTAACCTTTGACTTATCGAGACTTCATTATTATCAAGTGTTTAGTCAACTTTGACTCACTTAAACTTCACGTCTCATACCAAATTCTCGATTCTCAATGATCCACTTGAACTTAGCTCTTGCCAACATCTTAATGGATTTTCAACCGTTAAGTGTCTAATCAAACATGACTCATTTGGACTTTTTCATCATCAAGTATTCAGTCAACCTTGACTTACATGATTTTCGCTCAACTATCATCGATACTCAAATCAATATTGGTCAACTTGATCTGATATAGATTGCATTAACCACTGTTCCCGCGCGGAGACTGTCAGAGGATGAGTTATCGGTGAGCTGGAGATTCGCTGACTTAATCACCGTCGAGCAGAGTGATCCTGCCGGTCTTCTGAGGTCTTAAGGCCGATCGGAGGGCTTCGTCGGTCTTCCGTCCTAAGTAACCGGTCGGAGGGGTTCATCTGTGGAGCGGCGAGCGAACAAAATCCTTCTGTTTTCTCCGATCGGGGATCTGCACAGATCACAAAATGAGAGATGGAGGGTTAAAGGAGAGCTCCAGGCGAGAGGCCTGGGGATCCCGCTCCGACGCTCAAGTCAGGTCTGATCGCGTAGAGGTATTGAAACAGTAAGTAAAGGCGTCTCGGGTTAGAAAAAACCTCCCCCGCAATAGTGACTCCCGTTTCTTTATATACTCCTTCGAAGTATGTACGAACAACATTAATGATGCGTACTGTTGAGGATGGGTAAGCATGTTCTGGTCCGAAAGTACTGTCGTTTCTCGTACTTCAAGGGAGTGCATAGGGTACAATTGAGGGTGTTCTGGTCGTACCGTTGGGAATGTTCTTGGTCGTACCCGTGGCGTCGGAGTTATACCTTATAGGCATGCAGAGGCATGGGCCGATGATAAGATCATTCTGGTTGATTGTATTATAGACTTGACCGGGAAGGTAACTCATCCGACCGGGATGTATAGGAGGCGTCCAGTCGGATTAGAGACTTGACCGGGAACCTAATTCAACCGACCGGGCTTCGTAGGGTGCATCCGGTCGAATTAGAGACCTGACCAGGGACATGATGCTTCCAACCGAGCTTCGCAGGGTGCATCCGGTCGGATTAGCCTAATATACCCCGACCTGATACCTTGGTTCTGGTTTGTGATGTTGATTGTCTTTCTTCCGATGGGGTTATGGTAACTGAACCCGATCGGCTATATAGCTCATGTCCGATCGGAAGTTGAGAGGCCCGACTTGGTTCAGCTAGTTTTGACATTAACTATTCACTGTGTGGCACCTGTCCGTATTGTCGTGGGGCCTTGACTTAACCACCCATATCATCAAGCCCTCCCTTCGAGTCTGGTCGAAGGAGGCGTGACCAACTGACCGGACAACTTTGTGCTGTGTGTCCTGATCCGATTGAACCTTGGCGCGTTCCTCAGGCCGGACGACAATAACGCACCTCGGGAAATGAGTTTCATAAATGCTATTTAACGCGGAGGGGCTAACGACGCGTCAACCACCGTGCTGACCGGTGGTTGTTCGACACGTGGCCTGCCCACGTCGGGACGTCAATCGTCGCAACTGTTGCGATGTCGGCGATCCGTGGGCGGCTTGATCCCACAATCCTCGTGCGTCACGCTTAAGTCGGTGCCCGTGGATCCAACGGCTGAGGATTTAGGGCCGCGGCTATATAAGGTCCTCGCCAAAAAAGGTTTCGGCTGTTTGTTTTCGCCTTGGTCATCGTTTTGTAGCGTCCGATCCCTCCGCTCGATATTTGCATTTCCTGATCCAGTAAGTCTCCTCGTTCGGTGTAGGGTTCCTGAGTCTTTAGGTCAGTTAGGATTTGGTAGACCGAGTATATATTTTGCAGGTCATGGCAGAGGCGTCGACTTCTGGTCCTTGGTATGGATCCATGATGTCCACCTTCACCACCTCCAACCTGGAGGAAGTTAGGGTATAATATGAGACTCCACTCGGCTATAAGCTGACAATCCCCCGTCCTAACCAATGAGCCCACCAGCCCCCGGCCGGGAGGGTGACCTTTTTCCTAGGTCAGTTTCAAGCCGGTCTTCGCTTTCTCATATCCCCTTTCTTTGACTCCGTGTTCCAATATTTTGGTATCCCTTTGAACCAACTGGCCCCTAACGGCTATCGGCAGCTTTGCAGGTCGTACATAGTCTTCAGGGTGTACGACATTTCGCTTGAGGGTCGATCATTTCATTTTTTTTTTACCCAAAAATGGGGTAGGAGGGTACTTTATCCTTCCATCCCCAGGCTAGGTACTTCTTTTTAGATGAGTTGTCGACCTCCAACAGAGGGTGGAAGGATAAGTTTTTTTACGTGTCTGCTCCGACCGGTTTTGAGTGAGCGTCCGAGTTGAGTGTGGTTCTGCCGAAGGCTCCCTGGCCCAAGTCCTCTTTTGGGGCGGTTCATTTGAAGGCAGGCGGCATTCTTACCGACCTGAGCTTCGACGCCAGGGCGCTGCTGCAGGAGGGACTCCTCTATGTAGTCGGGCTGAGCCCGATCGTGACCCCGCTGCCTGTTTCCTTTGGTGGGTTATTCTATGGTTGTAGTTCTATTTATACCTAACTAAATATTTTTTGTGTGCTTCATGCAGGTCAGACAATGTGAAAAGTAGCAGTTGCTCAATCGGGAAGAATTTCCTTGGTAGAGCTGGAGGAGCGCGACGTAGAAATAGCCGTGGAGGAGGGTCGGCCTGCTCCGTCGGTCGGGGGCGCAGAGCACCGACGAACTGCCTTCCCCCCGCCCCTCCCTGATAGGCGCGGGGGGATCTTCTAAGAGGGTGGAACGTCTGCCCCGGCCTAATGATGACCGTCGTTCGGGGAAGCGTTCTGCCACCCAAAGTGTTGAGAGGCATGCCCGATCGGCCAAGAAGCGTCATTCGACTGACCCTTCTACTGAAGAGCGCCCACCGTGGTCGGGCGACACCAGATCGTCAGGTTCCATGCCGATCTGTATTTCTCCCGTGGCTCGGATGGGATGCCCGACGGGCGAGCGACGATCAGTGAAACTCCCTTCCACGACCCCAGTCGAGACTCCCATCGAGGTCTCCCCGACTAAGGAGGGCAATGGCCGGCAAGGACCCATCATTCCTGCTAAAGTGTGGTCGAATGGCCGGGCAATGGCCGCTTGGCAGTCTTCCCAGGAGCATTTGCAGAACTGCTCTGACAAACAGACGCTGGACTTCCTGGCATCTAACATGACAGCGGTAAGTTTTCAACCTGCTTCACTTGTTTATTTTCTGGTCTTTGTATTGACATTCGTCTTGCAGGCGTGGTGCGGGAGCGCGGAAGCCATCGCCCGAGGCTATCAGCTCTTGCGGGCGAACCAAGGGCTGCAGGCTTGGGTATCCGAGCTAGAGAACCAAGAGGCTCCTCCGAACGAGAAAGTTCGGGCATAATTGGAGCGGCTCCGAGCCGATCTACAACTCCAAGCCACTCGCCTGACCCACCTTGAAGAGGCAAAGTAGGCTGCGGACTCTCAATTTGAGGAGTCGCGGGGGCAGCAAGCTTCTCTCAAGGAGGAGCTCATCCGGTCTCGTTCGGCACAGAGGGAGGCCCAGGCTCAACTGGAGGCGGCGAAGTCCGAGATGGCCTCCCGAAATAAGTCGCTGGAAAAGCTGAAGGGCGCCCTGGCCAGAGAGAAGGCCGAGCTGGAGAAGGAGAAGGTCGCTCGGGCTCATCAGCAGGCGACCGAGGAGGAACGTTGGTCGGCTCGGAGGGTTCAATACTTGAACTCTCCTGAATTTTAGAACCAGCTCAACCCAAAGATTATGCAAATGTTTGAGTTCGGGGCTAGGGGGCAACATCTACGGGAGCCCGACCATTTAACCGCCACCCTTCCTCCGAACGTTGTGGATTTCGAGAAAATCATTGACAATGTCCCAAATGACGGCCTGGGCGAATTCGTGTAGGGAGGACTTTTTTTTTAATGCCCGACCGGACTCTTGTCTTAACTCTAAAAGTGTTGTATTGCCCAAGCAGGTCTTAAGTTTTAATAAAATAGCCTTTTGCGTTCTCTCACTATTATTTGTGTCTGTCACGAGTTAGCAATTTATTCCGTCTAAGAATGGGGGTTGGAATCGTCTCACTTAGGCATGAGTTAGCAATTTATTCCGTCATGAGTCAGCTTGAGGATAACAGGGCTATCTCACGTCCGATTGGTGGACCATGCTGAGCTTCAAGTAGGACAACGATAAGTTTTATAGTAACTTAACTCTTGATCGGGGGGAGACCTGTGTTTTAGCAGAGAAACTCGACCCCGGATCAATGTGGGAGGTCGGAGTTTTATTCGAGCTCAACCCTTGATCAGAGGGGAGATCGGAGCTTTAGCAGAGAAACTCGACCTCAGGTCAATGGTGGAGATCGGAGCTTTATCGAAGCTTTATCGGAGCTCAACCCTTGATCAGAGGGGAGATCTGAGTTTTAGCGGAGAAACTCGACCCCAGATCAATGGGAGAGATTGAAGCTTTAGCGGAGCTCAACCCTTGATCAGAGGGGAGATCGAAGCTTTAGCCGAGAAACTCAACCCCAGATCAATGGGGGAGATTGGAGCTTTATCGGATCTCAACCCTTGATCAGAGGGGAGATCGGAGCTTTAGCGGAGAAACTCGACCCCGGATCAATGAGAGAAATCGGAGCTTTATCGGAGCTCAACCCTTGATCAGAGGAGAGATCGGAGTTTAGTAGAGAAACTCAACCCCGGATCAATGGGGGAGATCGGAGCTTTATCGGAGCTCAACCCTTGATCAGAGGGGAGATTGGAGCTTTAGCGGAGAAACTCGACCCCGGATCAATGGGGGAGATAGGAGCTTTAGCAGAGCTCAACCCTTGATCAGAGGGGAGATCGGAGTTTTAGCGAAGAAACTCAACTCCGGATCAATGAGGGAGATCGGAGCTTTATCGGAGCTCAACCCTTGATCAGAGGGGAGATCGAAGTTTTAGCGAAGAAACTTGACCCCGGATCAATGGGGGATATCGGAGTTTCATCGGAGCTCAACCCTTGATCAGAGGAGAGATCAGAGCTTTATCGGAGCTCAACCCTTGATCAGAGGAGAGATCGGAGCTTTATCGGAGCTCAACCCTTGATCAGAGGGGAGATCAGAACTTTAGCGGAGAAACTTGACCCCGGATAAATGGGGAAGATCGAAGTTTTAGCGGAGAAACTCAACCCTGGATCAATGGGGGAGATCGGAGCTTTATCGGATCGGGGGGTCGTCCCAACCTGCAAGAAATTTTTATTATTGTACAACCGTTAGACATTGCTAACTTACATGATTGAAAACAAGAGAGGGTGATTCAATGGCCCCTGCTTCGATGCGGCTGTAGGTGATTCGTGCTTCACGGTCGATCTAGCTCCTTTCCCTCCGAGTTCTGCAGATAGTAAGCTCCGGAACTTAGCTTGCGGGTGACTTTATATGGCCATGCCATTGAGGTTCAAGTTTGTTGACGTCGCCGACCGATTTTATCCTTTTCCACACGAAATCTCTGACTTGGAAGGTTCGAGGGATGACCTGCTTGTTGTAAGTCTACCTCATCCGTTGTCGGTAAGCCACGAGACGGACAACCGCCTTCTCCCTTGTTTCCGTGATCAAATCAAGCTCCATGCGTCGTAGCTCGATGTTGTCTTCCTCGTATCCAGCTCGTCGAATGGACTATTCCCCGACTTCTACCGGCACCATTGCTTCCCCTCCGTAGACTAGGTGGAAGGGAGTCAAGCCGGTGCTCTCCCTGGGGGTCGTCCGGTAGGCCCAGAGGATGCTTGGCAGCTCATCTACCCAGCTTCCTCCAACATGGTCCAATTTTATCTTGAGTCCCCTGACGATTTCCCGGTTGATGACCTCTGTTTGCCCATTGCTCTGCGGGTATACCACTAAGGTGAAGATCTGTTGGATGTTGTACCCGTCGCACCATTCTTTGAGCTTCCGCCCTT
>JBBUKS010000073.1:6625393-6642668 GCA_038050645.1 Hedychium gardnerianum | reverse complement strand
TAACAATAAGACTTAACTCTGATCCTTTGACAACATCAAAACATAGGTTTGATTCTGGTGCTCCCTGCACCAACACTATCTACATAAGTACCTACTCCATTTCTCATTTTACTCTTGCATGTATACCATATCATAACTTAAAATCTGAATTCTTTAGCTTTTTTGCCTTCTCCCCTACCCATTTTATCTCTTGTAAGCATAAAACATTAATTTTTCTCTTAAACATCATATTGTCAATAAGTGTTACTACGTTCATATTATCAGAACTGTTATTCCTATAATTTATTCTTATCCAACTTAAGGTGCAAGAACTCTTGCATATTTAATAATATACCTAAGTTCTTATAGAGATATAACAATTCTTGTCAAAACATTATAGTCGAACCCTACAACGTGTTCCATCAAGGAAGGATCAAGCATTAACACAATAATTTAATAGATCCATACATAATATTTGCCTTTGACGTTGGGTGACAACCTAATACAACCCTCCTCTTTTATTTAGGCTTGGAACGGTCATTACGGAGTTATTCATTGTGGGCAAAGTTAAATAATTATACTTACAAATTATAATTACAATATACTATAAGTTAATGAAGTTATATAATTAATATATTAACATTATAAAGTTAATTAAACCCTCCCTCACCCTCACCCCTCCTTGTGATCCATCCCCTTTCCTTGTCCTTAGCTCGACACCAGCAACACTAGATGCCACACCAACGACTTCCGTCTCAAGAACAAAAAGTAAAATTAATGGGGTTCCTCACCTAATTCCTCTTCATGGTAGATTTCTCTTCGAGCCAACTAGATAAAGCCTTCTTTGCTTCCTCTATTTCTTGTCAATTTTTTTATCTCCACCAATAAGGATTCTCTCCAACCTTCATTAGTCATTTTATAACCTCTCCTCATCTTCCTTCTCCTCCCCATGATCCATATTGTGTATCGCTAATAATTCGTGTTGATAGACAACGGGAATAAAAATTTCACCATGCTAGGCAACATAGCTAAAATTTAAATCATAATTGTAATACTATTAGTATTTAGTAAGCCTTCAAGTTCCTTTTCCTCGAGAGAAAAAAAACTTGAATAGGTATAGAATAGCTAAAATTAAGGCCAAAAGAATTTATTAGGTATAAGAAAGTTCAAAAAATATAATGTTTAATGACAACCTGGGAATTAAGGATGGAGAGAATATTTATTCAAAGCTAGGGAAACTAAAACTAGAGAGTTTGATAATCGATTGGAAAAAACTAGTACTATTATGTTATAAATATAGTACTGTGGCATAGCACTGAATCATTAAATGCCCTACATGCTATAACACAAGTATTTTTCTTATACCTTTCAAACACCGAGAAGCTTGAGTTCCCTTGAAATCAAACTGGACAGGAGGATAGTGGTATGCAGCATTGGAGCGAGTTATTTAGTTCTTTCCACAACATTCAATTTTTTTTTTTTAAGAATGATATTAACGTCTAAAACTAATCTGGGTTGGACTTGAATGATTCTGATCTAACTAGATAGATTTCACTTTCAAAAACTATGAACTGAACTTTGGCAGCAGATTGACAAGAATTATCTCACATTTAGTGTTGCATAACAGGCAGTGATCTGGAAACAGGAATAAGGCAAGGCCTAGGGGATGAGAACCTTTCTGGCTGGGAAGGTGCCATGTGGCTCATCTCCTCATTCAGCATCTAGTTGTCATTCCCAGCTGTTATTCCAATTTGAGAGAAATGTAGAGTTAACTTTTTCCTATGCATGTGTGATATACATTTAATGAATGTCTCCACTGGTTGTGTTCCTGGATTTGTATGATGGTACTACTTACAACCAAATAATCATGGCACTTCTTGGTGCACTAAAGAATTAGACAGGATTTTTAGTATCTGCAAAAAAGAAAAGCGGATAAAAGCTCCTCCCATCTTGCCTGATGGCATTCCTAACTGAAACCCAAAACCACAAGAAAAGAAAACAGGAATGTATTGGGCCTGCTTAGACTCCTCAACTTTGATTAGATACAGTAATAGCAAGAAACTGATCTAAGTTATCTAACAACTCGCTCTATCTCAAATAGGCAAATGGCTAAGAAAGAGAAATGTAAACAAATCCATAAAAAAACATTAAGAAAAAGGGAAGAATTAGAAAATTTGATGCACCATAGTGGTATGATGGAATAAAGATATAAAAGAAAAAAGTAAGAATTTATGGATAATTTCCATACCGGTATTGTTGTGAACTTTATCTCTTTTAATTGAGATGTTTTCTCTGAAGCATAGTTTGACAAATGCAGAAGCTACCTGTGGTAATAAGAAATACCGCATACCATTACAGTTAATCATAAACACAAGTAATTTCTTTCACACCTAAGAGAGTGAAACTCACACTTTCACTCCATTGACAATCAATGTGATCTATCTCAGTAACAGCCCATTCAGAAGCAAACTTCTCATCACTCCCACTTGCATCTGAACACTCAATCTTAACACTGTCTATCGAGAAAACAAGTTGAGATTCTCCATACAATGTGCCACCATGTATGACATACTCGGGGAAGACCGTAACTGTTAACTCATCATTAAGCTGCAAAGCTCCAAACAAGAAACAACACTTGAGTAGATTTTCCTCAACACGGTAAAAAGTAAGCAGTCAACACCATAGATTTAAAAATTAAAAGCAATTAAATAAGCATTTTATTCTGGTACAATGAATTTATATTGTATAGAGCTATATTGTATATGTCTTCAACCAAGCAAAAGAAAAAATATACTACACAGAGAACGAAATAAATTAGCATCAAAAAGTAATAATTAAAAAAAAGATTGAAGATATTTTCAGATCGGCACTTTGGCAATAAAATAAAATAAATTAAAGAATATTCGAGAATAAAGCTATTGCAATAAATTAAAGATATGATTTGTCTGTAGTTTGGGTAATATTCTATTGCAGCAATAAATAGGGAACTATTTATAATTCCTATTGAATTTTCATATTTTTCTTATTTAGAATATTTATTTTAATGAAGGGAAGCTTGGCGCAACAATAAAATACCTTGTGATCACGGGTTCAAGTCGTGGAAACCTATTGAAATGCTTGGTAAGATTGTGTACAATAGACCCAATGTGATCTGATCCTTCCCTGAGACCCCACCTCGCATTAGCAAAAATTTCATGTACTGACCTACCCTTTTACCTTTTAGAATATTTATTATCAAGTCCGACCTATAAAAAGTGTCCAGAATTTCATATTTTCATTATTTTTTATTTTCTTTTGTGTGAGAGTTTACTCATCTAGATGAGGATCGTCTTTATTCATTCACTATTATGTCAATTGGCATCAAAATTGAATTCTAAATTCGGTTTTGTACCTGATGCTCTCACCAACCTGCCGCTCTTGCAATTTCCTTCTCGCTGTTGACGCACTCCGCTCCTCCTCAAGCTCAATTTACCACTACAACTCTCCTACACACATTCATTACACATCGATGATTTGCCTTGGCAACCCAACTTCTCTTCCTTCAATGGCATCAACGTCTAGGGATTTATTCTTTTCCATTTAATCTTTTAAAAATATTGTAGTATCAATAAAAATAAAAAGAAGAAGAAAGAAAAAATTTTAAAAGAAAAAATCTAGCACACCACTGATCTAGCTAATAATACCTAGCTAGTCCGTGAATTTTGAGAGGTGGGAGCGACTCCTAAAAATTGACAGTTCGACCGAGCCATAAAATAAAACACCCCTAGCTTGGCCATTTTCACTAGATATCAAAGAAAGCTAAAGATGTTGAAAGATCATAATGGTCTCGACCAAGATGCAGAGGGGGACAGAAAAATAAGCAACAACCTCTAAGGGAAAAGCGTTGGAGGAGGAAACAGAGGTCGCCCTCGAATTGGAAAATGAAGAAAGCTAAATCCCCATCTAGGGTAGGTGGGAACGGTCTGTGGATTTTGGAATGATTATCTTGACATTGGAGGGCAAGTACAAACTTTAATGGAGGGTCAAATTCTCACCAAATGTGTTTTGAGAGACTAAATGATGGAACCAAGGACCTCGGCCAAAGCAAAGGATCCCCTCTGAGTGCTGCCTTGGCAAGGCCAAATGGCCGGTTGTTGGGCCTGCCATTGACAAGTGGGCACTTACCCTTGGAGGCCATCTACACTATGAAGAGGAAAAGGGAAATGAGGAAGAAGGTAGACTTACAGAAATTGAGTTCGAACAGAGCAGAAAGGGAACAGCAGGTTAAAAGAAGAGTGAAGGGAGAAAGAAAGAAAGACATCGAACCTTATAAACCCTTCCCCTCATTTAAAAAAGCGATAAATAGAAACCTCAAAGCCACCAAAATCTCAAATTTGGTAGCCTCGAATCCCCCACAAGCCCTTGATCCAACGGATGGGGAGCAGCAATCGAGATCCGACGGATAGGGAGCAGCAATCGAGATCCGACGGTTGGGAAGTAAGCATGTGCAGATCATGGGCCTTGGGCAGTGCTAACACCGCAGGCTAGATCTACTCCTAATCCAAAGATGAAGATCAACCTCAAGATCCCCATGCCCCATCCAACGGTGCAATTAAACCTTAAGGCTAACAATTGGCAAACCATTTTAATAGATAGAGATAAATTGTCATTCCAGCCTTTTGACACAACTACAGCTATTGTGTAGGAGATGACAACGGTTGTCTAGGAGATGATGATTCATGATGGCAGTATGGCGTGTGGTAGCAAAGCGACAAAATTCAAAATCAAAAATGGGTAGTGGCCTATCATGCTAACATGGCCCCACTTGCGATCTTTGAAGTCCCTAAGTTCATTCGACTCCGCTCATCAACCTAACTTGAAGAGGAACTTGTGATACCCTCGATGATGATCCCCTCCGGCTCATCAAGCTCAGTCTATGTGGTTCAACTCAGGTCAATAACTCGAATCATGTGGTATCAAGCCACGTCAGTGGTGTCCAGAGTTCTCGACAACCCAAGAACCTGCCTCAGCTAACCAGAGCACTCGGCAGCTCAAGTACCTTCCTCAACTTCAAGAGTGCTAAGAAACCCAAGCACATGACTCAACATCTCCAGCTCATAAGGCTCCGCTCAGGGTTACAAGTGAGCTCCGTACGCAACTTGCCCCTCCAAGTGCCTCAAAACTCTCCAGCCTCACTAAGGTCTAGCCCCAACCATCCCCCAGCATGATTCTAACACAAACAGCCCTACCCCATGCAAATACAACCAAAGTAAACGAACCATAATTGTGAGAGCAGTGTATTAGGAGTCACAGCAACGTATGATTATGACAAGTAGATCACAATTGGATAAACACCCAACAAGAGACGCCACAATAGGGTATGGTCTATGTGGGCCTAGACTATCATTGGGCACACCTTTGTTAGCGTTCATAATATAGGAAACAACCACTCATACAACACAAAGGACCAATCATATAAAAGAGGTTACATCAACAATAGGAATCCAAATCTCAATCTCTTCAACTCTCTCTATAACATACTCTTCTCTCTCAAGCTCCATCGCCGGAGACTAACTAAAGCATTAGAGGGGCTTTGCCGCACATTTCCACTGCTTTAGCGTGGAGGCTTGTCCACGTCACTGGAGAAACCTTTGACACTAACATCCAGCGAGGAGGCAGAGGCGGACTTTTTAGACACATTAATAACATATGCTGAGACTAATTTAGCAAAAGAAATAGAAGATAAATCACATTCTAGCAACTGCAAAAATATCTTGAATATATTAATAAAAGGCATGAAAGTTAAAGACATATATTCTTCATAAATAAGTAGTTATCACTTGCTCCAACATAAAAGTTTATTGCTATTACCTCATACATGTCTGCTGTGTAACAATTTTTAAACTCGTCAGACTCAAAACAGCCTGCGCAAACAAATTAAGTTGCAGAAATGAGGATATTAAACAAGAACAAAACTGCTATAAGACATATTGACCTTCATACCTTCCTCTTCCGTGGTATCAGAAGAAATACTTGATTGAGATGCAGTCATTGCTGACCATCTCTCTTCATCTTCTGAAATCATGTCCACAATCATCCCCTGAGGATAAATTTGGGAAGTAAAATGAATATTTAGAAGATACTATTTCTGTCATAACATGTTATACATCAGAACTAATGTCAAAAAACTATTTGTTGCCTACACGGGTGGGATTGGTAGAATTTCCGATAGCCTGATCACAGTTTCTATTTAGAGCAGCTTCTTCAAATTCATCTTGACACAGTTGACCGTGTTCAACATAACTTGTAGAGGAACCTATGATCTCATCCAACTGTATCTTCTCATTGCTCAAAGGATGGCTCTGTTCTGGAAGATCTATGGCATAGAAGCCATTCTCATCATCTCTTCCATGCATACATAAGATACCAGTTACATCTTGCTTGAGAGTCAGACCCGAAGTATCTGCATCAGAAGATAGCACAACTCCATTAGAATGCACAAATAACGAGAATAAGGAGAAAAACAGACTAGGAAAAAAAGCTTCTACAAAAAGATAAAAAAAAGCATGCCATCCAACACAAAATTTGATGCTTATTTGATAATGTATACCTACAACAATTTGTCCATGTCGACTTCATTGAGAATGAATCTTCTGTTGAAGCTTAAAATTAAGTAACGTGTCTGATTCACTCTCAGTTACCTGCAATTTGATCCTCATAATCACTAAAAGTATAGCCTCCACTAAATGTATGTCTCAGTAGACAGATGTCGCCTAGCATTGTTTATATTGCCTACATTGGAAAAAACGCCTAAGCTGAATCACGCAGAATCCATTTTTCCAATAACCAAATCACTAGCCCAATTACTGTAGAAGATGAATATATAAGTTATATCATGAATTCAAACATCATTTCTTGTTACCTGTATATTAAGAAACACAGTGATTTAAATACTGTTCTATGCTGCCCTACATGGACAGTACATACTAGTTTGAGCACGAAAAGGTACATGGACCAAGTTTGATATGGTATGATATGGCCCAAGTGAAGGGTTATATATACCAATCAATGCAACCCTAGTCACTGAGACAAGAGCAAATGATCAATACACAACATGAATGGCTAGAGAATGAGTCAATTGATATTTTAGCAATTTAAATAAAAACATCCTTCCTACTTCTAATCAAGCCCCTCCTAGCCACATGCTTGCCTAGCTAACCTAAAGACCTGTTCCCTCCTAACTTCTCATAACTCTAATAAACTCTCTGTTCATTAAAACTGTTTATCCCTATTCTCGGATACCTGCATTGTCAAAGTTCTCAAATTTAACCTTCCTTGGAGGAACCTTATTTGGTAGGTGGTCTAAAGTATAGCATTAGAAGACAATGAGGTTGATCCAATAAACTAAACATAGACTGATCATTGGACCCAGTGTTCTAAAATTCGCCCTAGGCGGCCACCTATGTGCCGCCTAGGCGCTATGTGGCAGTCAGCCGCACTGGAAAATTGGAAGGCGGCTAGCCTAGGCAGCCCTGTGTGGTGCTAGACGGCCTTGGCGCTGCTAGGCGTCGCAGCGTCACGGCTAGGCAGGTGGTGATGTTTTGGGCTTTTAAATTAAAAGTCGGGTTTGTCCAACCAATTAAAACCCTAAATCATCTTTAATCGCCGCGGAAGGTCTGTCTCTGTCTGCTTCTCATGGAAGGTATGTTCATCGCCGCGGAAGGTCTGGAACTCTGGATTCGCCTCTTCGATCATTCTGGTAACTTTATTTTGTTCAGTTAATTTTTTTTAGCCCGGACGTCGCGAGATGTCTCCGACAGCACCGGACGCATCGCAGGAGGCATCCGCAGCCGCAGGAAGCATCGCGGTAGGCGTTCGCAACGCCGAAGACGTCGCATGAAGCATCGAGAGACGTCGGACCCGTCGCGGGAGGCGTTCGCAGTCGCCGAAAGCATCGAGGGACGAACACGTGATGCGTCCGGCGCCATCCCGCAATGCTTCCGGCAGCTACGGGCGTGACCCTTCCGACACCACCGAAAGCCTCGAGGGACGTCGCAGGACGCGTCGCTTCCGGCGCCGCCGGATGCCTCCCCTGACGAGTCTGCGCAACCTCCGGGGGCGTCACAATCACGAGTCCGCAGTACTATTATAAACAAAATTTTGATTTAATTAATTCAAACAACTCCCAACTGGGATAGTTCCAATAATAGGCTTTCATAAAGCCTAATTAAAACATCTCAATAAAATATATTTAAAATTTAAAAAAATTCTTTAAAATATTATTAATTTATATAAATCAGATTTAAATATATAAAAAATATATATTTAAAATTTGAAAAATTCTAATAAATATTATTAATTTATATAAATCAGATTTAAATGTATAAAAAATATAAATTTGAAATTTGAAAAATTCTAATAAATATTATTAATTTATATAAATCAGATTTCAATATATAAAAATATATTTAAAATTTTAAAAATCTTTAAAAATTCTAATAAATTTTATTAATTAGATTAAGATATATAAAAATATATATTCTCGGACTTATTAATGTTATTTTGTACGGTATAAATGTATAATTATATCTTAATATTTTATATATAATTATATCTTAATTATTTTATATATAATGATTTCAAAGTTCCTAAATTTATTCTTAAATCACTTTTCAGTTATCACTACAATGGCAAGCAATTCATCTTCAACAGCATCCGTCACTCAACCCGAATCCGGGATTCTCAAGAGAAAATCAAATAACATTGGATGGGAGTTTGGAATGTTGATTGATCTTAAGAACCTCGACAAAACTAAATGCAAGTAGTGTGAAAAAATAATATCGGGGGAGTGTATAGAATCAAGGAGCACATAGGAAATATACCTGAAAATGTATTTGGTTGTCGAAAAGCATCTCAAGAAGATAGAAATAAGTGCAAACAAGCTATTTTAGAAGGTTGGAACAGAAAGAAGAACAAAATAATGAAAGAACAAAGTTATAGAACAGAGATGACTATACAAAGAAGGTCCTGAAATTGAAGGAATTGATGGAATTAAAAAACCTCTTCTACTTGGCCCCATGGATAGATATGCATCGATAATTACTCTAGAAAATGTAGGTTCAAGTGGGAGTAAAGTGCTTCGCCAAAAAAATATAAATGAGGCTCTTTTCAAAGAGAGAATTCAACAAGTTCAACAATATATTGGGAGATGGGTTTATGAAAATGGAATCTCATTCAATGTTGTTGGCAATTTTTATCCATAATGTAATTATCCAACGGACTATTATGAGCCTATCATAGTGATTATTGAGTCAAAAATGAAAGATAGGCTTGATACATCATTGCATACCATTACCTTTTTTTTGAATCCCTATGTTTATTATAAAGATAGTTCTATTGCTCTTTATGAGGAGGTCGCGACGGGGATTTTTGAATGCATGAAAATTTTACATGCCAATGAGTTAGATTTACAAGATACAATTATTAACAAGGAATTTACAAAATATAGAGACAAAACTAGGTTATTTGGAAAAACATTGGCAGTAAAAGCATGTGAAAAAAATGATGATACATTTGATCAATGTGCATGGTGGAGTACATATGGTGCTCACACACCCAACTTGCTAAGAGTGACATTGAGGATACTTTCATTAACTACAAGTTCATCCGGGTGTGAAAGAAATTGGAGTGCATTTGAAGGAGTAAGCTTTAAACTCCAAGTCTTTAATTAAAGTAAAGTATTAATTTTTAAAGTTTATATTCATGTTACTAACTATAATATTTACTTTTTCCTTTTTTTTTAGATTCGTACAAAGAAAAGAAATAGGTTGGATGTCAACGGGTTGAACAATCTAGTATTTGTCCAATTAATGCTAGATTGTTGAACAAACAAAAAAAGAGAAAAGGAAAGGAATATCGATGTCCTTCTTGCAAAAGATGCTTCAAATGCACAAGGTTGGATTGTGGATAGTGGAGAAGATGATGAAGTTGAACTAGGTTCCGGGCTTACTTGGCAAATGATTGAGGAAGCAAGTGGAGCAGATGAAAATCTACAACCCTGAAGAAGATCTAGAGTGAGAGAACTTCACGAGGATGATTTTGCATCCGAAGAAGAAGAGGGTCACAATGATGATATTGAGTTTGTGTCCGATGAAGAACAAGTTGTTGAAATTTATGGAGAAGAAGAAGTAGAATAAATGTGATATTTTATTAGTTGTATAATTTTGAACTCATTTTAAATTTGATGTTATTGTATTAGAGTTATAGTATATGATTTATTATGTAATTTATGTTGATACCGTGGAATCCGCCTAGCGCCGCCTAGTCCCCGCCTAGGCGGCCTAGCACTTGGCGTTGGTCTAGCGCCCGACTAGCGCCTAGCAAATTTTAGGACCTTGGTGTGAGTTGAAAGAATAAGGAATAGGGGATGTGAGTTAGAGAATGCGGGATGAGGAGATGTGAATTCAGAGAACGAAGGATGAGTGGATGACCAAAATATTACCTAAATGTCCTTAGACAATAGTTTAATCGTCTACCACCTATAATCTACTTTTAATATCTTAATTATATCAATTAAATCCTACTATTCTAATGGGTATCCACACAATTTTTAAGTGAAAACCCTTGCCCCTTGTTTTTTTCATCCTTTGCACCCAAATACTTGTTGAGTTAGGATTGAAGAAAGTCATTGTCTTTTGATTTTAGGATGCAAAATTCATTCTTTCTTTTTCTCTCTTTATTTACTTATTTATTTATTTGCACAGAGGAATGAATATATTTTGGATAAGTAGACAAGAGAATCCAAAAAGAAAAAGAAAATTTTAAAAAAGGACAAAGCAAATTAAATTTGTAAATAACTCTATTTTGATTAAAAACAAAATGGCTTAATTTCAACTAATTAGACTGTCTGGTAAAACAATTTAACAAACTGAAATTAGATAAAAGGAATTACAGTAAACACGATATATTATTTTTGAGTGCTTACAGAAAAGTGTGCAACCACTAACCCTTTTCAGCCTTGAAGGTTAACACTTAGAGGAGACCAAGTGACTTGAGTTGCTGAACATGCTCAGCTGAAAGAGGAGGTGGTGGGCGCCAGTCAGCACTGTCTCCAACATCCTCCACGGCATATTCCTGATGAACATCCCCACAAGTAGCAAAAAAATGTTAATTTTGCATAAGAAAAATGATTTGATAGCATGATGCAAATGAAGTGCATGAAAACAAATTTCAAAGACAAATGAAAATGAAGCAACATGGCAAAGAATATCATGTCATTACATAACTGACTCTGTTTATCATATGAATTAATGTTTTCAAGAATTTATTGTGTATGCCATATAGTTTGCCTTGGAGAAGCTTAGGAGCACGACAAGATTATCATACGACAAATTCAAAGTACTACTGATAGGTGTAAGAAAAATATTAGATTTGAACATTTCCATTCTCGCATTAAAAGATTATGGGGAGAGCTGCTTGTAGATTTGTATAGCAAGAGGACTTACTTTTGTTAACATGTGTTTGGCCAGGATATGATGATTGCGCTGCCAGATTCTTTGAGCAACCATCGTCGCCACAAGAACACCATAAAATATGCCGATGACAGCGAAGAGCCCAAGGAGAATCAGCCCTAAAATAAACAGCACGGGTAGACCTGCTTCACCTTCGTTGGACCTTATTAAGCACTGACATTCCCTAGTGGCATCAGCACAATTTTCACAGAATATGTTGCAGTCGATCCATATACAGGGAGTGCCATGGACATGGTAGTCGACACCTACTCTGAAAGAGTATAAAGAAGATTATATTAAGAAACAATTGCAATGAGCAAGGAACTAAGAGCGAAGGCAAACAGAGAAAACGACCATGTTTCAGAGATTGTATAAGCTAGAGCATGCTATTCTGCTTCTGACACTTTATGTTTCTTGTTTTCCCAAAATGCGAGAGAAATGGCCAGGAGAATAGATAATCCAGTGGCAGACATATGCCAACAGTCCAATATACAACGTCATATGCTATCTGAGTAAGGAGATTAGGCAAGAGAATTCTAGGATAAAATTTGCCTTCCAAATACCATAGAATACAAAGCACCACTGTATGATTTGTATTGGAAGGTGCTGACATGAATTGGCCGACCAGATGCACCACATGCATGATAGTAGGTCTATTGATGGTGAGATAGACCCACTTATAAACTAGTTCTCAACAGAAGGATGTATCAGTGAGTGGTTTTCCATCTGTTTTTCCAAATTTTGTCAATAGTGTAGGTGCAATTGCCATCGGATAGTCCAACCCGTGCTATTACATCTGAAGCATATTTAATTTGGGAGAGAGCAATGCATGAATGTGAGACTTATATTATATACCTAAAAAGTGTTCCTTGAATCTTTCATCTTGCATTAATAAATTTGTTAGTTTTATGCCTGTGGCATCATTACTGGTAACTAATTGCCATAACATTAGCATTCAAGAGAACAATGTCTTAAGAAGTTAATGCTATAAGGAAATAAATTGGCATAAAGAAGGCAATAATTGAAGAAAATAAACTGAATATAATTCTAGATTAATGCTTAGGCAATAAAAGTAAATAAATTGAAGAGTATTCGAGAGACATAAAGCGGCTACAATAAATTAAAATTTGATTTAATCAAGAATATTCATTTGGTAATTAGTATTTTTCTACTTTGGCAATAAATAGGGATTTAATTATGATCCCTATTAAAATTATCATATTTTTCTTATTTAAAATATTTATTTCCGAATTTGGTATCTAGTCGGGTCAATAAAGGGAGTCTCTGCATTTTAATTTTGAATTTTTTAATAGAATTTTCACTTTTAGAGTTTATTCCTAACACCGACAGAATAACGATTATTCCGTAGGCTAATTCTAATAGAGAATTTTCAGAGAAGACACAGGAAATCGCCAAACGCAAAGAATTATTCTATTGGTTTAACTGAATAATATTAACTCAAATAAAGACAATGTCCTAACATCAACTAAACAAATGTTTAAATAGTCTTCAAAATCCTAATGATGCAAAAGATGAAAATAACCTTAATAAAAAGGACTAAAAGTCTTCGGAGCCTCCGAAAAGACTTTAAATGATATTTTTTGGGCCTAAAACTAACAAATATAGATCTCTAAACGAGTTTCGATTTGATATATTATAGACCCTGTGATTCAACCCGAGTCAAAGTTATGACCTCTCAAAGCTTACGATCAAAATGGTCCCAGAACTCTAGCCTTTGCTGATCCGTATCACGGATCCCCCTGCATCAATTCTCCTGGGTGAGGATCATATCTTTATTCATTTGTTGTGCTGTTAAAGCTTGGATTTAGTTCAATTGGTATAGAGTTAAAGCTTGGATTTAGTTCTATACCTCCTTTTCAACCAACTCCCAATTCTCGTAATTTCCTTCTCACTGGCTCTTCTCCTCAAGCTCTATTTGCCTCTATAGCTCTCCTCCCCACATCCACTACACATCAACAATCTGCTTTGGTGTGCCTTGTCTTCCTCCGACAACATCAACAACCAATTATTTAATTTTTTTTATTTAACCTTTTAAATTTTTTTATTACTATAGCAACCATAAGAAAAAGAGAAACAGACCCAAAAAAAAAATGTAACCTCTTGGCCCACTAATGATCTAGTATGTGGAATTCATAACAGATTTTTCAGCAAAAGAGGTTTGCATTAACCTAGTAATATCATTTTCACTTCAAAATTACTATTGTTTAAATTTAACTGGAAAATTAATGTTTGTGCATTACCTCTTGACTCACATATCTATTTTCGTCAATTATTATCATTATCTTTGTCTAGTTCCCTATTTTGTCATTATTTCAAATCAATTTATTTATCTAATTTTCAACTTGTTTCATTATTATTCTAACTTGCTTTCTAAAAAACTTAGTCTCTTACTCAATTTAAACATCTCATTACTGGTCCATCCTCAAAGGGATAGGTATTAAGTGTGAACTAGAGAAAGAGCTGTTTAAGACCCCCCTTTGATTTAGAGTAGAAGGCGAAGAATAGTTTAAAACTTATCTTGATCGTGAAATTGACAAGTTGGTAAAGGAAACGAGTCCCAAGCCCACAAATCACATATCACATGTAGCTCAACAATAACCTAGGCATTATTCACGTCGAGATCATCAATTGATCATCGAAGAAGAAGACCATTTCCAAGACACTCAAACCCGACCTAGATCTAAACCTAATCCTAGACCAGAAATAGATACTACCCACTAAGTTAAATTTGACGCTCCTAGTTTTGATGATCAGCTAAAACCAAATACATTCCTCGATTTGGTCGCCAAGATTGAGGACTATTTTACATGGTATAGTATAACCCAAATCGAACAAGCGCGATTTATAAAAACAAACTCATAGATTCTACAAAGAAATATTGCTAGAGTATCCAAGATTAATGTGTCACGAATGGAGAAGAACTTGTCACACATTAGGTAGAGATGAAATGAATTCTAAGTAAAAAAAAATTGTTCCAACATGATTTAGAAATCAACAACCTGCCATGTGAATCATAAAACATGAGCATAATTGAATCTCATATTGTGCTTGGCGATACTATCGAAATGTATTGTTCTGCTTCTCTTTATCTGAAACTCAATGCTACTTGACACAAGCAATATCTCCTCCTTCTGCTTCATCTCCTTCCTCCTTTAACCTCCCATTCACCACCAGCACTATGCATCAAAACGTTGACATGATACCAAAATAATATCATTTCAGTCAAAGACTAACACTTCGACACAGCATGAGATTTTGAACCTTCCTTACAAATCTATTATAACCCCAAATTAGACCCTAAGAAAATCTTGATTTACTTCATTAATGCATTGAAATCTGAAATTCAAAAACAAGTCAAATTATTTGCCTCAACCTCGATCGAAGAGGTTTGCCAAAAGGCTGAAGAGATTGAGCAATTTATGAGAATCAAAACCTTGCAACAATCAAACCCCTTGAGCACAGCTACTTATAGGGTGCCACTGCAATCAAGTAAACTCACCGGTCCGACTCGCCTTGCATTTGTCATCAAACAAGTATAGATGAATACACAAATCCTTAGGTAAATAGAAATCCATAACATCTATTGTTTCAACTAACGTAGTAAGGGTCATGTGACATCCAAGAGTCCACACAGAGTCTTAGCCTTAAAATAGGAAGGCAATTTTGAAGACAAAATGACTTACTTTTCAACCTTAGGTAGTGAAGAAGAAATTGGCCCTCTTGACAAGCAACATGAAAATGAGAAAAGTAAAAAAATAACCACACTCGAATCTTTACAAGGTGGCATGGTAAATCAAATCTCCCTTCCGGTTACACAAAGGTGTTTAGTTCCTATAGAGATAAACCCATATAAGGATAAAATATGGTATGACATTTTTCCTATGAGTGTGACTCATGTCGTCCTTAGACAACCCTACCTTTACGATCCCTTTATTACTCACTATGGATGAGAAAACACCTACATTTTAAGTACAATGACCAAAATATGACTATACCCAACCAAGTCTAGTAAGCTAGAGTACCAAAGCTACTCAACCCTCAAAATAACCCCTCTACATTCTCACGCAGTCTCAATTTGAAGAAGGAAAGGAGCTAGGAGTCATAGTAGCATTAGTAATCCAAAACTCATTACTATTTGTCCCCTCGAGACGGGCAGTTGGCTAGTGCATGAGGTGTTGCCATCATGAGGTCTGGGGGTCGATTCCTAGCTAGTAGTCAGGTTCATGTCCTCCCCCATGCACTGGTCTCAAGCTAATAGTTACTCGTGATTTACCTCTCTTCACATAACCTGGGGACGGGCTGTGAGGGGCATCTGGGGTGAGCGTTATCACCTTTTGCCACCATTAATAATCCAAAACCTCACAATTGGCTCTAGAGATTCACCAAAAGAACTTCCCCTACAATCAAAGAGATTTTAAATGAGCTCCAAGATATAACTAGTGAAGAATTAACATATGAACTCTTACCTATGCGCCCATCCAACACACGCCATTGATCTGATGCCAAAATCGCAATTGCCTAACCTACTACAATATCATATGAATTCTCTAGAGTGTACTAAACTGAATAGGCAAGTCGAAGGACTCTTATAAAAATATTTTATTAGGGAACACATGAGTCTGTATGTTGTCCCTACCTTATTGGTCACCGAAAAAGATATTCTTGGAGAATGTGTAGATTATCGTGTCATCAATAAGATCACAATTAAGTATAAGTTTCCATACCGAGACTTGATGACATGCTTGACATGTTGGTGGGAACTCATTAGTTCTCCAAGATAGACTTGCGTAGTAGATATTACCAAATTAGAATCATGATTAATCATGAATGGAAAGTTATGTTCAAGATGTAAGGTAGACTGTATCAGTGGTTAGTCATGCCCTTTAGACTTTCAAATGCGTTTAGTACATTCGTGAGGCTGATGAAATAAGTCCTAAAAGGGAAATTTACTTCTAGTCTATTTTGATAAACATTTTAATCTTTAGCATGACATATGCTGACCACCTGAAGTGCATTCACCTCATTCTAAAGACCCTTCGGATAGACAAATTATTTGTCAATATGAAGAAGTGCTCTTTCCTACAAACCCTAAGTTCTCTTCCTTGGATTTATCATTTCTCCAAAAGGTATTTCAATATATCCAGAAAATATTAGGATAATTTAGGAATGGATCAAGTCACATACCCTTTAATATGCTCGAAGCTTTCATAGCTTTGCGACCTTTTATCATTGCTTTATTAAGGAATTTAGTACTATCATGGCTATCGTCATGAACTGCCTAAAAAGAGTTGTTTTAATGGACTAAACCCGCCTCAGCATCCTTTAGGGAGATCAAGAAAAGAATGACTAAGACTCCTGTCCATAGACATCCTAACCTCTCCAAACCATTTGAGGTGTCTTACAGCATATCTAGAATAGTTATAAGCAAGGTTTAAAATGTCAAATCTTGTCGAAGTTTTAGTCTTTGAATGAAACAATACTATTTCGTTAACATGTCGACGTTCTGATGTATGGTGCCGGTGGTGAATTGGAGATTGAAGAAGATAAGAGATGAAGCAGAAGAAAGAGACATTATCTGTGTCGAGTAGTAGGGCTGTAAACAAGCCAAGCCGAGTCAAGCTTTGGGGTGTTCAAGCTTGTTTGATAAGCTAACAGAGCCAAGCCGAGCCGAGCCTAAAATGAACCAAGCTTTTGAAATGATTGTTCAAACTTGGCTTGGTTTATTTTTTATGAGCTTGAGCTTGTTTGAAGCTTGGCTTGAGCTTGGTTCGTTTAGATGTTATCGA
>JBBUKS010000073.1:6602834-6615074 GCA_038050645.1 Hedychium gardnerianum | reverse complement strand
AGAGCTCAATGGCGTAAAATGATCCATATAGCCGACCCCACATAGTGGGATAAGACTCGGTTGTTGTTGTTGTTGTAATGATATTTGTATGACCTTGTTATGCCTGTAGCAAGTGTAGTATTAATTCTTAATTGCAGGTACAACCTCTATTCACCCCCTTTAGTTGTGGCAATCCATCACACCAATCCAAATATATAGATGATGTGGAGCATTAGCAAGTATATATATACCAATTTCTGTTCTTGTCCATTAGTTGGCTATGGTAGCAAGGATGAGCTCAAACTACCCCAGAAGTCACATTTTTGTATGGCACAAGCATGTGGTCCCACTCTTTGTCGGGAGAGTGCAGGAGTAACACTAATCAATGGGTCCAAACTATACTTAGTTGATTTTAGTAGCTAAGTAGAGGTTTATATCCTTGAATAATATTATTCCATTTAATGCAGGTACACTATTACATTAGAGCACAACTTTGGAATTTATTATATTGTTTATCACTTTAGTTTGTACATTTCAGCATTTTTACTTGCTCTACTCAGTGTTCCCTGTTGACCTCCTTATCTTGCCACTTCAGCATTTCAAGGAGAGGGTATCTAAATCCTTGATGAGAGTATCATTTGATGGGACTTTCAAATTTACTAGGACTCACTTCGAGGACACTTCGTGCATTTTTAGGATTTAACTCGTGGATTCTTTTTGCTTTATTGTGCTTTTGTCGTGAAACTTAAGCTATCTTGTTGGACTTGATGTTATGTTTTACTTATGTTCCACAGTATATGAACACTTTTATGTTGGTCTTTCAGAGTAAATGTTAGTTTTATCATTGTGGTGGTGTTTATTAATGTGATTTTGTGAATTGTGTTTTGTGTGTTTGATTGATCTTGTTTTGCAAATATCAAAGAATTTGTCTCGTGGTTGTTATGAGTTTCAAGCCATGTCAATGACCGTGAAGATCGTCTTGGGGCTGACAATAATTATAAAGCTCAATTAACATCGGAAATTGGATCCCTTTTAAATGCTCTAACTCCAAAAATTGAAAACTAAAATATTCTATGAAAAGAATAATGTTATAGCTAAATGCACATAATCAAACTTGGAAAAAATACACTCTATAAGATAATTATCAAATCAAAAATTGTTTGAATTAATTTATTCCCCTAAGTTAAAGGATATACCAAAATATTTTTTTATAAAATCTAAAATTTTAAAAATTAATTCCTAATTTGAATTAAATAACTTTATAATCTCCAATGATTACCAATATAGATGTGTTGTTGAATAGCATAAGTTAAGACTATACCCATATATAGATAGGAAGTGAAGTGTTTAAAGACAAACCCTAATCATGCTGTGAAATTCTGAGCAGAAATCTTTTGTTCTAGCGAATACAACACTGCAAAAACAGCAATTTCATTTGATTAAACATTAATGCACTTGAATGAATGAACATTTTTTATGAGTTCAAGAAAAAGCTAACCAGCCTTCGGTACAATTGTCTATTTGATGGGTGGTCCTCAGTGGAGCATCAAAGCCTAAGGCACGAGAAGCAAAAGTTGCACAGCATTCTTCAATGTTATCTGCTGTCCCTCCTACCTAAAACAGAATTGACCTTAGTTTAATAGCTCAACCAAGTATATAAGCAACAATAACAAACAATAAATTTGGATACGAATTTCAAATGGATGAGTTACATGGAAGAGATACTGCACATATACAATTATGTTACCTTGTTGTGCTGACAGAAAAATTCATGGTTTAAACCTCATTTTGCATTGATCAATGTGGACAAAATGTGTCATTCCACTTATGCAGAAATCGAAACCACGTTGTCACGAGGAAAAATAACTTATTTAGCCACACATTACAAATCATGCATGCATTTGTTTCAGCACTTGAAAGGGTATCAACTCTGATGATGTCCAAAAAGGGTGACTGAACAATTAGGTATTTGCCTTTCTTTGTTCTTCCTCTTTCTCTTCCTGTTCTCATCATCCTTTAGTTCGCTAAATCCATCATTGATCCTCAATTTAGGTGATTTTATGTTAATAGGTTATAAAACTTGCTTTGATTGAGCCACAGGAAATCAACTTTAATTATTATTTAAAAGGGAATAAATAATTTTAGTGAATACGACCAAGTTAGATTAAG
Organism: Hedychium gardnerianum; assembly: GCA_038050645.1. Classification (NCBI taxonomy): domain Eukaryota; kingdom Viridiplantae; phylum Streptophyta; class Magnoliopsida; order Zingiberales; family Zingiberaceae; genus Hedychium; species Hedychium gardnerianum. The sequence continues at coordinate 6,612,926 of JBBUKS010000073.1, read as the reverse complement.
TTATAGGAGCTATCTATTTGTTTACCAAGTTTGTATTAGAATCAATGTAATAGCGGCACGCACCAATCCGAATAAGACTTGAGCCTGGCTAGAGATGGATAGATGAATAGTTGAAACCTTACAATTCAAGTTTTAGATGTTCATAAATGCTCATGTGTGAGTCTAGTTGATCATGTCGAGTATCGTATGAAGCAGAAACCTAAGAGTAAAACAATACAATGTTAGCACAACTCTTTTACGAGGTTTAGATACCCTGTTCTACTTCACGGCCTATGGCATGCCCAGTGTGTCACCCCTGCAAATCCATTAAATTGGTTTTTTCACAATAGGCAACAGAGCAAGTCTCTTATAGTTGCAATATTAGGATGATTATATGCAGCACAACTATCCAATAAAAGATGAAATGAAAAACATAGGGAGAAAAAAATTACTAATGACTTGTGTACGAAAACTTTCAACTTGAATTGAAAAGTCCATATGAGCACATGTTCACTAAAGAACAAAGAATGTTTTTGAGTAACCTTTTATGCTCAAAGCTCCCAAGGCTCCAACGGGCAACTGCTCATGTACAAATGACCATTGAGCCTCCAACAACTATATCAACAGTCAAGCAGAAATTTGATCTACTCGATATTGCTCAAATAGAACCTTTTTGTTCACCAAAACCTCACATTTAGTCGACTCCCTACTCAACTGAGTTGCTTGATTATACTTCAGTTGATTGGTTACTTGATTGAATTTTATCGGTAATCCCTCCACTAGGTTTACACCCATGTAAACCTATGTGAAATCTTGGGATCAAACCAAGTTATAGACTACAACTTGAGACCTATTGTGGTTTTTCTCCAAAAAAACTTCACATTTATTTCTATAACCTTGCCTCCTTTTATATACAAATTACATACTCCTATTTAAGGAATTGAAATAACATAATATCTCTTAATCAATTACGGCTATTATCAAATCAAATCTTCCTAATTATACAATATCAAATCAAATCTCTAATAAATCTATGCAATAAATCTACAACAAATCTGTAATAATCTACCTAAATTAGTTCTCCACACTCCCCCTCAATGTAGGGGATAGATGCCTTCCAACCCAAGGATTGTGTTCATCTCACTTAGATTAGGTTTGAACAAGGCCTTGGTAAGGATATCAGCTGCTTGATGCTTTGATGAAATGTAGTTGAGGATGATTCCTGGCAACTGCGATAGCTGACTGGTTGTCGCATAAGATTTGAGTAGGGCCTGATGTCTCAACTTTGAATAGCAGCCGCTTTAGCCATATCCCCTCGCAAATACCTGAGGCTAGTGCTCTAAACTTAGCTTTTGCACTACTTCTAGTGACCACAGCTTGCTTATTGCTTCGCCATGTTACTAGGTTTCCCAAATGAAAGAGCACCCCTTCTATCATTTGGAAACCCTGCCCAATCAACATCAACATATACTTCTAAAGATCTGCTACCTAATTTCCTAAACATAAGACTTTTCCCGGGATCTTTCTTCAGGTATCTCAATATACGATTCACTGCCTCCATGTGATCTATAGATAGATTACTTAGAAACTGACTCACCCAACTAACTAAAAAATTTATGTCCGGATGTGTATGAGTTAGGTAGATCAGCTTACCCACTAACCGTATTGTCCCTTGCCAGCCGTTAATACATCAGTTCTAGGCATAAGCCTAGTATTGGGATCCATGGGAGTTTCAGCCGGCTTGCACCCACTCATTCCAATTTCATGTAATAGATCAAGTATGTATTTGCATTGGGAAACAGATGTGCCTTTGTTGCTTCGTGCTTCTTCCATTCACAAGAAATACTTTAAGTGCCCCAAGTCTTTGATCTCGAATTCTTTGGACATGAGAGACTTGAGTCTTCTAATTTCGTCACCATGATTTCCTAAAAAGGACAATGTCATCAATATACACAATCAAAACAGTGATTTTCCCATCAGGGAAGTACATAGTGAACAAAGTGTGATCAACTTGTGACTGAGAGTATCCATCATTCTTTAAGACTTTTGTGAATCTGTCAAACCATGTTCTCAGTAACTATTTCAGCCCATACAATGCCAATCTGAGTTTGCATACTTTTCCTTTTGCATCACTTGTCTCAAAGCCAGTCGGGATGTACCATATATATTTCTTTAGTCAAGTCTCCATTAAGGAAGACATTTTTAACATCGAACTGATACAGTGCCACTCTAAGTTGGCAGCAATGGACAGTAGAACATGAACTGTGTTGAGTTTAGCGACTGGCGTAAAGGTCTCTTGATAATCAATTCCATATGATTGAGTATATCCCTTCGCCATTAGGCATGCTTTGTACTGGTCTATACTCCCATCTGCGTTTTATTTAACTGAGAACATACACCTACACCCCATAATTTTTTTTCTTAGTGGTAGCTTTGTTATCACCCACGTGTCATTCTTTTCTAGTGCATTATATTCCTCGAGAGTCGCCTTCTTCCATACAGGAATTTTAAGAGCTTCATCTACAGAGTTAGGAATATTGATTCTGTCTAAGAGATCACAAATGCATGAAATGATAGCAATAACTTTGCGTAGAAAATGCAACTGTGAAGAGGGAACGATCTTATACCTTTCTGTGTGCAATTGATAGATTTAATGTAAAATCCAACTGTGGACTAGAATTTGTTGTCTCCTATTGTAAATTAGGTTCAACTTGGCTTGGGAAATTCTCTTGGCAATGTTGATAGTACCGACATTCGATGTTTCCTTCTTTCATACACCTATAGCGTAGGAGAATGAGAAGGGTGACTCTCAAGAATTGGAGATGGTAGATCACCAGATTTTGGGGAAGGCTGAATGGAAGACTAAAACGATGACGAAGATTTAAACAATGACTCAAACGATGATGGCCCAAGAAGGGATGTCCACTCCCAATACTGCAATTCACTGATATTGTTCTCCTCCTGAATTGTAGTATTAGAGTAGTAAGGGATAGTCTTAAAGAATGTAACATCCATAGTATTGTGAAACTTTTTGGTGACAGGTGAATAACATTTGTATCCTTTTTGATTAGAGGAATAACCAAGAAAGATACATTTATGTGCTCGAGCATCAAACTTGCCTCGATATTGAGAGTGAATATGCACAAAAGCGATATAGCCAAAGAGTTTGAGAGGAAGGTCGAAGATAAAGCGAGATTGGGGAAACAATTTTTATAATGTCTGCAATGGAGTGCGGTGTTTGAGAACTCGAGAGGGCAAGCGATTTATAAGGTATGTAGTAGTGAGAATTGTTTCTCCCCAAAATGTGGTTAGGGCATTAGCTTGAAATAGTAGGGATCGGGCTACCTCAAGAATGTGACGATTTTTACATTCGACCACACCATTTTGTTGTGGTGTGTCAACACTAGAGCTTTGTTGGACAATTCCATTAGATTTGAGATATGTGCCAAGATCATAATTGAAAAAAATCTTTGGCATTATCAGTCTTGAGTATTTGAATATCACCTTTAAATTGGTTTTTGACCATGACATGGAAGTTTTGGAAGATGTGTTTGGCTTTTGATTTATCTTTCATTAGGAATGTCCAACATAATCTAGTGTGATCATCAACCAAAAGTAGGAACCACCTTGAGCCTGTGAGACTTGGGGTACAAAATGGTCCCCAAATGTCACCATGGATTAGAGAAAAAGGATGTGTAGGCTTATATTGTCAAGTGTTTCGAGTATGTTTTGCAATTTGACAATCTTCACACCGAAACAAACTCAGATTTTTATTAATAAAGAGTGAGAGAAACAAGTACCTTAAATATGAAAAATTGGGAAGACCAAGTCAAAAGTGTCACATCATAATATCACTTTATTGGACCGACTACTATCACCCAGACACATTTGTGACTAACTAAATGACTTTAAGATAGATGGGCATTAAGGAAGTAAAGGCCTTCACAAAACTAAGCACTGCCTATCGGCTTCCCGATGCTCAAGTCATGAAACACACAAGAGTTAGAACGGAATTTAATCTGTTGAGATCTTTATTTAATCTACTAAAAAACACAAGATTACAATCAAGGTCAGGAACAAATAACACAGAATGTAGAGTTAGTGTGCTGAGAGATGAATGGTTCATGTCCAAACTACTTTAGCACATGTCCCATTTGTTATACGCATCGATTGAGGTTTGTCACATAGTGAAAAAGTGGAGAAAAGTGATCAATCACCTATCATGTGTTGAAGCACTAGAATCCACAATCCAAGGAAAATGGGTAGATGTGTGCATTGCTGATGGAGGCGATAAGTTTGCCTTCTGAATGAGCTGTTGGAGAATATCAAGTTGTTCCTTAGAGAAAGGAACCGAGTTGTCACACTATATCGTGGGTGTGACTACAACATTTCCCTTTGCTTCGCGGTCCCAGGAGGGCTTCCAATCTGTCGATTTCCCATGAAGCTTCCAACACGTCTTTGGTGTGTCCTTGCTTTCAATAGTAGTCACACCATGGGCGCCCCTTCTTCGGACGATTATCATTCTGATGTAATCAGGATTCCGGGCAGCTAGAACACTTGCTTCAGTTGACTTAAGAGGCTGAATTTGGTTTCCCAACATTACCCGCATACAACTTTCTTCCCTTTGGACTCCCAAAGACTTGGCAATGGTTTTGTGCCGAGGATTTTGCCCCTTACTGCATCCCTGATCAAGTCCCATCAAAACTTAAGCACTCTCTTGGTCTTCACAAATCTCAAGAAATACGTTTGGTCTTTAGAACACTTCTAGTTATGGGTTTCAAAGAGATCCACTTGTTACCAGTAGCGATAAAGAGTTGTGAAATAGGTACTTACTGAATGCTTACCTTGCTTGTTGTCTTGGAGAGTGCTTTCAATATGAAATAATTTAGCAATGTTGTCTTGGCCGGAGAAAGTATCACAAACTGCCTCCCATATATCTTGGGCAGTCGTGAACAATAGAAAATTTTCACCGATTTCTGCATTCACATAGTTGATTAGCCATGACATAACAAGGTTGTTTTCGTCCCTCCAAACTCAATACTCCGAATTGCCTATTTATGGTTCTGGAATACCCATGGGATAATCGTCTTTTCCTCGTCCGCTAATGAACATCATTATCGATTGTGACGACTGAAGATAATTGTGGTCATTCAATTTGTGAATGGTAATTGAGCCAGAGATAGTTTCTGGTTAAATTCGGAAGTGCGACATCATGGGATGATTTGGAGCAGAGTTGACTGTGGAAGAGTTTGCTGGCATCATGGGGTGATTTGGAGCAGAGTTGACTATGAAAGAGTTCGCCGACATCTGCTTGAAGTCCGACATGATTGACTGTAGTCTAAGTAGACAGAGGTGGAAGAGACATTCTGGCCGAAAGTTATCTCCCTCGAAGATCAGAATCCTAGATGGATGATGAAGATTGAAATCCTCGAGGTGACTGTGCAACAGAAGGAAACTTTGGTCAGAAACCATATGGTTTTTTCCAAAATACTTCACATTTATTTCAATAACTTTGTCTCCTTTTATATACAAATTACATACTCCTATTTAAGGAATTGAAATCACATAATATCTCCTAATCAATTACAACTATTTTCAAATCAAATCTTCCTAATTATACAATATTAAATTAAATCTATAATAAATATGTGCGATAAATCTACAACAAATCTACCTCGATTGGTTCTCCACACGTATTGTTGAAGGTTTTAACCAAGCCACTAGGTAGACACTCCTCAAAATCAAAAACCCAAGCTTACAATTATTCTTGTAATCTCCTACAACTTTTATGCTTCCAAGTCTTCAACCTCGTCAATGCTCCTACCCTTCAATCTACCATGTATAAGTCTCCGACTTATTAAATGCACAAAGCTCGCCGATCTTGCTCCACACATCATGCTTCCCCTCTCATCTATGGGTCCACCTCTTATTAGGCTACCCTAGAATGCACCTTGCATTAGGTCTCTCATCCATCAAATGCACAAGCTTCTTGAGCTTGCTCTACGTGTTATCCTTCTTCATTCGCCTATTGAGTCCATCTCGTACTAAGCACAATAAACAATAACATCTACAACAACCATTCAATGCTCTTTGCCCTAGAGTGTCATACAAGCTCCTCGAGCTCCAACACTTGTTGTAAGCCTCCAAGTCATTGAGTGCAAAACAACTCGACCACTTCCGGTCACCAAGCTTCGTGAGCTCCATATGCACTATTTCAAGTCCCTACACATTTAATGCACATATAAGTAGCATAGATCAAATCTAACTTAATCTCTTTATCAAACATATCAAAACAAGATGGTCGAACCTGACCACTTAGAACCATTGTTTCCCTAACTAATTGTAGGGATATATTTATTTCCATGATTAAGCCATAGTTAGACCTATTCTTTAAATATTCTCTAAAATAATAATTAAAAAATTATCTAATTTGGTATGACTTAGTTAAAGTAAATTTTACAATCCATAAAACATAAAAATTAGTAGATCAAAAGTTTTAATTTTTCTAATTGAAATCTAAATGTGTAGGGATAACATCAAGAGGACTTATAACTGATGGGAGGCATAAGCTGTGAACAGGGTGGATTACAAGCATAGTTATTAAGCCTAGACAGGAGTAATAGGACCACTCAAAAAAATTGAACCTCTAGCTCGGGTTTGTTGTGACATATAATTCCTAAAACTCTAATTTTCAGTCTCAAAACTACTCTCCCTCTTGATCTCTCTCCTGTCTCTCATCTCTTGATCTTGCACGTTGCAATCCACCAACGTCGACACAGGCCACCATAGCACCAACAAGAACACCCAAAGTCGTTGCTCATGTTGTCACACCTCTTGATCTCTCCCTCTCCCATCTATAGTCTCTCATTTTTATGTCGTCAGCCACCAATGCCATCACACACCATGGTCGGTTTGAATGCCTAAAGCCATAGCTTACAAAGTCTTCCTCTCACCTCTACTCTCACTCTCACAGCTAAGGACACACCATTTGACACCACCATTCGCACTGATAGAACACCTAAAGCAATGTACTTCAATCTTGTTCTCCCTCTACCCTAGTTATTGTATTCTCGCATTGCAGTTGTGGCCAACAGTTGGGCATCGACTATTTTAAAACCTTATTCTTTGACACATAGCACAACCATCCAAGTTCAGCCATCAAATTCCTTTTGTGAGCATTTATATTTAACTATACAAAGGATATTTATTTATATATAATTCTTTGTGACTTTGTATCTCTCTGAAACTTTAAAATAGTTAATTTTACTAACCTGCTTTCTAGCTCTTACCTATGTTGGCAGAATTGATTTCTAGTTTGATATGCAAACCGACCAATTGACCCACTGGTTTGACTAGTTCACTAGTGAGAGCTTTTTTGATTCAGTTCTAATAACTATAATTATAGGAGATGCAAGTATCAAAAGGAATTTCAGTACTAAGAATACTTAACCAAGTCAATGACTTACAAAGAATAAATCTATAAACTCAATATCATTAATTGGATTATATAGTATAATGGGATTGGGTCACTTTAAAAGGCCCAACTGTAATTTAATTTTAGAAATAATCCTACCCCTACAGAGCCTAAAATGTAAATATAAAAGAAAATCTTAATTTTTATGAGTTGTAACATTTATTTTGATTGAGTCATAACAAATTAGGTTATTTAATTAATATTTTGAGGAGTATGTGATTTAAAGAATAGGTCCAATTTTAGCAAGTTATTTAGATATTGATTATTTGTTTACCAAATTCGTAGGGATAGATTTATTTCCAAGATTGAGTCAGTTGCGCCTTTCAAGGCAACCCCAACCCCTCTTGTTGCATAATCGTCCAATTAACAAAAAATTAAAGTTTGAGCTCAAAGATTTAATCTATATATGGGAGAGATTGTTTGCACTTCATGTTGCATCAGTTGGTACTAGAGTCAAACCGGCTTCAATGCTCTTGGTACTCAAACTCCCCTTGGTGCTCGCCTCTTTGTGACCACCCTGTTAATTTCTCACACTTTCCACCACTTGCAAGTCCTCCCAATCAAGCCCTTGTGCAGACCTACAACCAGCTGCAATCTCGCAAGCAGCCACCTCCACCTAGGCCTCAGTCTAGAATCTCTACACCTAGGAATTCTCAGCCACCACTCTTTATCCCCATGTTGCTTTTTCAACATCATCAAGAACCAACAGATTTGCCACTTCCTAGAGGATTGCACCTTTGCATGCTCCCTGTAGGCAGTACTCACTACCTCCTGCAAAACCCACACTAAAATCTCCTCCTCCACGAGTATGTTTCAGACTTAGGCACACAGACACTAAGCTCTCCTGCGCATGGCATCAATCCTTTTGTTGTAGCACCTGCCAGCAAATTCCACACTTGCTTCGCAGCCCTTTAGCACTGACTTTAGATTTGACTACAATGCCTTTTTCGAACTCTGATTCCCCTATAACAACAATTACCTACAGCCTTATTTCCTTCATCAGGACCTCTTCTTCCCTCCCCAACACTAAATCCACCCAAGATCTGCATGTTAGAATTCCTAAGCTGCAAGCCTCATATGCGATGATCCCTCTAACCATCCACTGACTTGCTAGCTCTAAATGATGTAACCAACATGTTGTTCCCAATAAAAACAGATCTCACCCTTGTGCATCTACTTTGTACACCAACTTGCAGCAGCACTGCACCCACTGTTCTGCCAAATCTCCATTTGCCTTCTCAAACTCTGTTGGTTGTCATGACTCCCAATTCAGACAAGTACCATCCCAAAGACAATCCACTCTCAACACACCTCCTCCAAAGCTAACCTGTAATCTCAAGCCGACACAGTCGATGTCTTGCATCTCTCAGCGAGGTTGGGCTCTAACAGTGGAATAGTAAAAGCTAAGAATAAAAAATGAATAAAAGGTTGCAAATCTAATGCAAAAGTTGTTAAACCATAACACAGAGAGGAGAATTCTAGATTTTATGCAAAAAAAAAAGTGGAACCGCCACATTAGCGGCCCCCCTACAACGGCCCCACGTCATATGAAGGGAGGTTCAACAAGAGCGCATGGCGGGGACTCTACGGGCGATGAAACCCTGGATCGACCCTTGTCCGATTTGGACAGAATATCATGCACTTACCATCTGTGTCAAGCCCTGGGGGCGTTCTAGATTTTATGCAAGAATTTAGGATCCATTGTAACACATTGATTTGGTGCAATACATTGCAAAAATTGCAAGAAAGAGATCACACCTGAGTGCAACTACTTTATCGATTGAGACTCAAACCTCATGACAACTTGAACGATGGACTACATGTAATTTCAATCCTTAACTATTAATTGATCTTTAATCAATACATAATGCTAGTAGGAAATGTCTTCGCTATGAATAAACTAGTTGTCACCTACTATGTTCTTGCCAAGAGGATAAGGTACCAACTCCCACATAGCATCAAAATATAAGGCCTAACCCCTTCAGAAACCAAGTATAACCAAGGAAGACTCGTACTTAACTGTGCTTTAGGTGATAATTCATCTTTGTTAAGAGTAAATAATGGTCAAAAAAAAGTGTGAGCACACACATCCTAGACGTGGCCAAATTTCCACAATGATTTTATGGCAAAAGACATCTATAGCCTTCCTAACCTACGCAGTCGCCTTCACCACCATGCGGCACCACCACCATGAGCCACGCTCGATGACAATTTGCATATCTATTTATGGGAGAATCATATGATGATAGACGTGGCAAAGGTTCTTGACGTCCTTCATGTAAACATCTAAAAGGGGTGGGTAGAATTTGAGGTGTCTTTTAAATTTTGTGTCTTCATAGGTTCCTATTTAGGATGAACTATATGAAGAGACATAGCGATGAAAAGTTTTTCAAAGCAACCTTGCATAACCTTGGATTTGATGTGCTTGAGAATATAATATAAAGTGTAGCAACAGTAGTGTAAAATTGGTCAATAAGTGTTTTCATTTGTGTTAGACTACCTAAGCTATATATTCTGTCTTTACTCTACTCAGTCTAAAACCTTTTACTTCTAGTATTTCCGGCCAAGATTCTAGTTTAGCATTTACTCCTTCACGTGTCTCATCTACCAAAACAATATCATCTGCAAACAACATACAC
>JBBUKS010000073.1:6588904-6602734 GCA_038050645.1 Hedychium gardnerianum | reverse complement strand
GCGATGTGAAACAATGACAAATGCACACATCAAACGAGGAAGAAGAATACCAAAAAAGACTTGGTTAGCAATAATAAAACATGATAAAATTTATTTAAATATAGATGATGATATAGTAGGGGATAGAGCCCAATGACGTAAAATGATCTATATAGCCGACCCCACATAGTGGGATAAGGCTTTGTTATTGTTGTTGTTGTTGTTAGACTACCTAAGCTAGAAAACACTATCAATCACATCGCATGCTCAAAAGATACTACCCAAGTACAAAGACTGCTCACATCTCACAATAAGAGAAGCAATGAAATATAATTGTGAGACTGAGATCAACAAACTACCATAGAAGGACAAGCAATAAAGCATCACTATCCTCCAAAAGGGTTCTAGTGAGCTCAAGAATATTAATAGTCTAGGTGATAAGATTCCAATGAGCCTTAGCCAATCAAGCAAATTTGACTCCACAAAACGTAGTTCCTCCCTTTTAGTTTCTTAGTGATAATTGACAGAGAAAAAAAATTGGCTAAGAGGGCTAGTGGAAGGTTGCAATTGGGAGGTAGCTGAGAGGTCCAACATTTTAAATTGAGAGGGCCTATCAAAAATTCACCAATCAACAACAAAATTATTGTTTGACGGTATAAGAGAGATAGGTAGTTCACTACCAAAATAAATCCAGATATTGACTACTATCCAAAGAAGAGACGAGTTAAATTGGAGCTTGTTGCTCACTGCCTCGTCAAATTATTGTTCCTGCTTGTCCAAATGGGGCTCTCAAAATCATATAAAGGTTGCTCACAAAGGGTCTGCACAAGGCAAGAAGTAATTGCTATATGCACGAATGGAAATCGCACATGGAGCTTACAAGCAAACAACCATACCTGTGGAGATTGCACATGAACAAAGTTTGGCAACTGATCATGAGTGTGCACCACATATGATTGGTTGCAAGGAGGGTCATAGAAGAGAGCTAGAAGAGAAGTTTGCTCGTGCAGACATAGGTGAGAGACACATAAGTATCACAATGGCTCTCATATCTTAAAGTTAATAAGAAAATTATTATGGTTTCTTCTCTATGGCAGTCCCATCAAACTATGCTCATTATTTATCAAAGCAAAACTAAAACCTTGTTATAAATGATATTTACAATTAAGTCCATAGCAACCTGTTAAAATTTCCATTTTTATTATTAAAAGTATGGGCTCAAATAACACAAATTGCAATATAGTTCACATTTTATTGTCATTAAACTTTTTAAATTGATGGCCAATAGTAGTGCATTTTTTTATATTTCAATCACAATGATTTACATTTATGCTAATATTTAAACTCAACATGGATGTGACTTGACCCACTTAGATCACTCCTTTATTCATTTAGTAAATTGAGGAAATCAGTAAGAAAGAAAAGAGAGGAATTAATGGGACCTTACCTGTTAGACAACAATATTTTTGTACATTTAATAGTTTATAGTCATAATCATCATAAGTGTATTTGTCCAACTATCCTAGACAGGCTATCCCTATGCTATGCTCTATGCAAGACGAATTTACTATTTCCTCAACTAGTTTACTTTATTAATTAATGTGACATAGCGTACTTTACCGCATCTCTCTATATACACGCGTAGAGATATTCTGTCCCCACGGGATGAGCTGATGGCTAGTGCATGAGGCGTTGCCACCATAAAGTCTGAGGATCAAATCCTGGCTAGTAGCCAGGTTCCTGCCCTCCCCCATGCACTGTCACTGTCCGGGCTAGTAAACTAGCCCCCGTGATTTACCTCCTCTGTGTTAGTCCTGGGACGGACTGGCGGAGGAGCTGGGGGCGAGCGTTTCGCCTTTTGCCACCGTGTAGAGATATTCTATCATAAAACTAATTCATTATTCTGTTCCGCTTGTTACAAGGTAAAACTACTTTTTCCTACTTTTATTGTCTCAACCCCCTTCCTTTTATTGAGTCACAGCTCATCCGTAACACTCTGCACCATGGTAAATAGTGAACTTCCTGCCATGCACAGTCAAGATGTTTGATGACTTCTTGTAGCATGCTGTTAGCGACAAATTTTACTAGTGCTACCATTTGTTTGAATTGAGAGACCATGACACTCCTCACCAATGCCACCTGCTCATGCACCACCGAGCTTCTCTACTTGCAATTGTGCCTCATCAGGAATTGATGGTGTTGATGCAAACTGTGCACTGAGCCTACAATCAATTGCCTCCATAATCCCCTTACTCCTTTATAATCTAACTCCATCCTAGCCCCACCCAAATTTTTCCTCTTCTTACGCTTTTACTCCACAACATGCCTCCTCTCTCTTTCTGACATTTTCAAATTTTTTATTCCTTAATGAACTCATTTTCACTTTCAGAGCAAATATCTGGGCCCTAATCTTTTTTATCATGTCATTCATCCCTCTTCATTGTGCAACATCTAATTGGCTTTCTCCAATGGTTCTAAATCCCAAGGATCATTAATACTTCCATCAAATTCAATAGCATCATGTATCTGCTTGGTTAAGAGCATTCTACTTTCTTGTGAAGTCTCATGGAAACTCAGCAAGAAGGTGTCAGCCATTTGTAGTGGGAATAATCTTGCCTTTCTATGGATGTCTTGAGCGCAACCATAGGTTTTTAGGTCAATTAATAAATCTCAATTCCCTTAGCCACAAGTGTCAAAACTCGCACTTACATTCTTGTTTATGTCTAATTTACAATGCCAGCGCTATTATCATAAAGATAAACTTCCATTTCTTAGATGACTAATATTTTCCAATATTTGCTGTCCCAAAAATTAATAGAATATCATTTACTTTAACAAATATTGTAAAGAGCTCAAGTATTAAACCCACCCATTCATCAAAAACAAGGGAGGTGCTAGTAAGAATTGTATATTTGGTGTTATATTCTTGATCTATATTATATATGACCAGCTTACATCGAAATAAGGAGCTAACAGTAAGGAAGCTGCTATACATGCATTCTAGATGGATTAAATATCAATACGGTGCTGAAAGAAAAGAGATTACATACTGAAGTTGCAGCAGGTTTATCAAGGATAACAAATGTATCAGTAATTGCGATTATTCTCGAATTCCAATCAATTTCATAGCACCTGATTGCATTTCCATGTCATTCAAAAATGCAGATCAACAATTTCAAAGAAAAATTGGAATATACATCATCTTTTGGTGTATGATATTATTGGCAAAAACACTATATCCTACAAAACTGGATATCAGTACAGTGAAAGGTATGCTTAAAGAGTTACCTAGGGAAGCGTTTTGGGTGTACATGCACACGCAAGTAGGTTCCTGCTTCAACAAACTGATTTGCATCGGTAACTCTAAATGTTTTTTGTGCTTCTCTCACAGTTTTCCCTTTGATTGATGATCTCTTCTTCAATACTGAAGGTTCTGTTACTTCTTTGTAGATTTGGAATTGCTCGGGGGTGGCAGTTGGAGGTGGCTTTGGGCACACCAATGCATAATGCACAGCTCCAAAATGGACGAGATCTGCAACGAACCTTCATACATGAAATTGTATAGTTTATCATCATCTAGAAAACAGGAGAAAACCTGACACCCAAATTCTTCTAACTGTGAAAGCATTGTAGCAATATCATGAAATTGAGTAACGGGATTTATCTAAAATATCTAAGTAGATTATGTAGAATCTACTAAGATTTAAATATTGTTACATACCATTTCCATATTTTATGAAAGTGATATGATTTCAATACCATCTCATGCTGATATTTGGCACACATCAACATACTTCAAAGCACATTTGTGTCAATAATTTTAATTCTAGAATCTTATTTCATTTAGATTTTTTTTTTTTCAAATATGAGCCTTCAGAAGCTTTTAAAATCAATTTACAAAATTTGAATAGCAAGTTAAAGAAAATATAACAAATAATAGATAATGATTCTAATACCTAACAAGATGGGAGCAATGATTTTTGTAGAATCTTAATGAGATCAACCTCATAATTTTCCAAGATCTAAACTAAATAATTCTCCATGATATCTAGTATTAGAATTAATTTCTTCGTAAGTCCCTAAATATATCAGTGAGAGTTGGAGTGACACATTAGAACTCTAATAGGCATGGCATAGATATAGGATAAGGATACAAATTGATTTTTCTAAATTTGGCACTCCTCTTTGTTGTTGTTGATGTTGAAGTTGGTGCTTCCACTCACCTCTCTTTATAGTATTTCATCTTGTCTCGTGATTGTCAGGCACAATCAAAAGATAAGATGAATCATTGAACGAGAATCTTTATTTCTTGGCTAATTCCAGAATACCAAATGATATAGGCTATGTCTTATGATTACGAATGAAATCATGTTGGCATGGGTGACAAGCGAGATAAGTCTGTTTCGGAATAGTATCAGTTGACAGTTAGAATAATAATCCAGCTAAGTTGTGCCAATAGATATTGATTGCCACTTCGAATCATGTCTGACAAGTTCAATGCATCTCCAATAGATGATAAAATGATAGAAAAAAAATTGTGATGATATGAACATATTCAAAGACGACTAATATAGTTGAAGAGTTGAATCCATCAAAGTGAAAAATTAAGAGATAATAAAGAAAAGATCTATGGTAATAAAAAATAATCTAATTGATCTATTAGAGTTTATCAATGACATAATAATATTAAAGGTCCTTAATAGTGGTGGCAAAAGGTGAAACGCTCGCCCCCAGCGCTCCCGCCAGCCCGTCCCAGGACCAACAAAAAGGCCCTTAATAAATTAGGGCAAACATGGCTTGATGGACTTGATGACGATGATAATAATGATATTATGCACAAATGACTTCAAATGCAAATCCTTCTAATTCATTTTTAGGCATGCTATGTTTCAACATGTTTCTCTATCATTTAATCTAGGTGAATGATACTTATCCATCTCGTGAACCAAAATATGTTTCAAAAATCACTCATTGGAAGTTAATTTGATTATGTATCTCACGATTATTATTTCATATCAAGTCAAGATGGATTAAACTTGGACAAAATCCAAGAACAAGAATCAGGAGAAAACCCAAAGAAATGCCCAAGAAAGAGCAAATGAGGGATTTTAGAATCATAACCTAGCTATGGTATCATATTAAGTCAGGCCAGAGTTTCATATCCCGAAAAGTTGAGCTACTGAAAGTGGACCCAATTTATAATGGACATGTTGACTTTGTTCCTCATTTTGATTGCTTGAGAAGCCTTTTTTGCAACATATCAAGAACAAGTACAGTTAGCTGTCAATTATATGATATAATAAATATATATGGACATAGATATTATATATATAGACTCACTGGTAACAAGGTAAAGAAATATACTTACAGAGGAGGAAGATTCAATGCTTTAGATATATAATCAAGAATAAATCCTCCTTCTAGGACGACAAGGTGCTCAATTCTTGGATACTGATTGTGTGATGGGCATGGAAGCAATCGACTATACTCTGGATACCTGAACCAAAACAGCGTATTGTAAGTAGATAGATATCATTAGTAGATTCAAGTTTGTTTATACAAACATAAAAATGACTCATAACATTGGACTACAAAGTGTAAACTAAATCTTGAAAGAATTAGAATAAATTAGGTTTCTAAAGTAGCATATATATAATATAGATTTTCATTGCGCAATGTAACATTAAACAAGGATTAAATATTTTAGCCTGTGACGAAAATTGAAACCAGCACTAGACGAAACTGTCATGGACTAAAATCTCCTTCCTACACCACTTCCTCTCTCCTATTTTGATCCTTCTCTTATGCAAATTAGTTGTGCAGAGTTGGCATTTCAGCAAGTTGCTTGCGCACCAATAGGGATGTAAATGAATACAATGTTCACAAATATGATCAATATTTGACTCTATAAGAGGTTCAATATAAGGCAGTATATAAAACAAAAAGAAACTTGAAAACTGGTGAGCTTAACTCATCCAAAAAACTTATAAACAGTTAATGAATAAAATTTACAAATTTGTCTAAGGTTCAATTATGATTTTGTTCCTTTAGCTTTACCTAAAGGATATAATATTAGCGCGTGTTTATACTACTATTTGTTTATTAGTTTGGAGTTTCAAAAAATCTGAGTAATAATATTTTTTTATATATTAGATTTTTAAATTACAAGGATAACTATTTTGCTAGTTGAGCTCATCAACTACTAAATAATGTTGTTAGCTTAATTAGACAATACCACACACTTTACCTTGCTAGCTTTCATACGTATTCTATTTTTTTTTTTCATTTTCCTGCTATTATATGTGAAATATGTAGCATTCCTACTAGCTATTTCCCTAGCTAACATACTTTTTTTGTCTTTACTCAGCATATACCAAGGCAAGTGTCAAACTAAGACCTTAGGCTGCTCTGGGACACAATCTGTTCTTAGACTTTTCAGAAATTATTCGCTGCACAGTGAGGGTTGTCGTTTACTTTTTTTTATTACTTCAGTTATTTACGAGTTCTTTTATGAACCCTTTTTTAGTATTTTTAGACATTTTCACTTGTGAAATCATGCTTATTTACATGCTTACACATGTTTAATAATTGATACTTAACTTTGGGTTGTATCATATGAATGCACCTTATGATGCCTTGTCACATGGATTGATATCCAACACATAGGATGTTAATGGAATAGTCTTGATGGCAAGCGAATTCCACCTCACACATTAGGATTGGGAGACATTTGGGTAATGACAAATGGGGTTAGATTTTATTATGGCCAATACAATTTTTTTCATATGGAGAACCAACATAGCAGGAGGGTTAGTAGTTGAGACATTCCAACTTCGACTAAAGACTAAAGACTTGTCAAAATCAGTATTAGTATTGGAGTCAGATCAAAAATATCCAAGCAATGGTTGTGTAAGTTCAGTAGAATTGCTGAAATAAAAAAACAGCAACAAAAAGACAAAAAGAGATAAAATTTAATTATTTTATATATGGTATTACAAAAGATGTTCTAATATTTTAAGGATGCATGTATCATTATTTATTAATAATACATAATCTTAATAATAAAAATAGATTAATTGCACAATATATTTCTGCTAATATCAGTAATATCATACTAATAGTATCATATCATTCACAAGATATTTATGCTAATATCAATAATATCATACTAATAATATCATATCATTATTTAATAGAATCATATTACACTTTACATGATATATCTCAAGGTTTAAAATTTCGAGTTGCGCCGGAGTTTCTGTTTATAATCGGAACGATATAATTTCGGTATTGTATTGTGCCATACTGATACTGTTTCAGTACTTTTTAAAATATAAAAAATATTTTATTAATATTTGAGTGTCATAGATACTTTTCTTAATAATTTGTCTCTATTTTCATCCTTAAAAGGAAGGGGCAAAAAATAGATGAAAGAGGGAAAGAAATTATTGAAAAGAAAGGAATTAATTGTAAAAAAATAAAAAAAATGAAAGAGGAAAAAAAGGAAAAAAAAAAGGAAAAATAAAATAAGCAAAATAACAAGTGGCCTTGTGACCATGTGGAGACCTTTGTGTAGTTGTAGCAAGGTCATAACGGCCTCACAACCTCTCAAAGGCCTCCGCGACGCCGTCACGAGATCGTAGTTGTCGGTCAGCATGCAAATAGTAAATTCTGCACTCGATATCACAAACCATGATATATCTATTAGATATAAATAAATAATAGATTAGATTCCTTAATATAGAATTTGTAAATAATAAAAATAAGAATATAATGAATCTAATATCATATTTATTAATATAGAATAACCAAATTGCACTACATTATTTAATTTTTTTGATAAAATTTTATTATTACTTGATAGTTACATTTGAAGCAAGTTTTATTTGGTGAAGAGTTGTAGGCTACTAGAATCAAGAGAGATTAATGTATTCACTTTAGTCAGCAACAATATTATCCCACTAAATCCATAGTGATTGAGAGAGATGGATGAGACATGTTTGGCAAGTTGCCATGAGATTGACAAGTGATGCTTGAATTTGCAATAAGTTTCAAAACTTTGGTTATATGAGAGGTTCAAGTGAGCAATATATGTCAAGCTTTCATAACATAAGAAATTCAAGTGAGATATTAAGTTTCTCTTTTTTTCTTCCATCTGAGTTTTCTAGGATTCAAGTTGAAATTAGTGAGGAGGACTATATTAATTGGGTTTACCAAATTTCAAATAATATCATCCATTTGCATTCTTAACTTGACCAACAATCAACTAATGTCATTCATTTTCTGGTGAGATCTAACACATTTCTAATTAATTTTTAATTCTCTAAGGTTTTTTTAAACTTAAATCTTCATGAGATGCCTGATTTCCTGAAAAGGATCAGATCAACCATTGTTGATTCCATATAGATGTGACAACCACATTAACTAGTTAGAGTTGAGAAACCACTCAGCATCCAACAATGCCCATAGGAAATTAACTTCAAATTTGGCAAGTTGACCCTGGAGGATGCATGTAATATTATATCCCAAGTGGAGCCATCAAACATCTCTTTTGGCATCACATATTCGAAGCAGGTGCTCATAATACTTGAAAGGCAATATAATCATGACACCTTACTATGATTTGAACTAGCTAAGGTTACATTTATTATTTGCCACCTTAGATCTATTTCTATGGTTCTTCTCTTCTTAAGGAGAAGGTTCTAGATCATCATGGATGAGTTCAACCACATTCATTATCCTCTGAGGGCTAACCAAAAAAAAAAAATTCAAAACCACCTGCTACCACAAGATCAAGAAAATACAACCAAATAGGGAGAAAAGCATTACCCATTAGCTAAACAGACGCTTTCAGTAGATGCCTTCACTAATGTAGACTGTGCAATGTAGGTTTTCTTTTGCAAAACCCAATGTCGTTGCTCCCTAGGACTGTGATGGCACTTGTGGTTAGAGCCAACATTCAATGAGCTAGCAAGAGTTATTTGAGAACGTAGAGCTCTGCAACAATGACTTGACCTCCATATAGATGAGATCAATGTGCTGGAAAGAATCAAATTGAAACCAAATGAGGAAGCAATCATTCTCTTCTATTTTGCCTAATGTTGTTCTTGTTTGCACCCTACTCTGATATGAGGTGCTAGAATATGCTTCATTCGCCTGAAATAAAAGAGATTAGTCATATACATGATGTAATCCTCAACAACTTAATTGTGTCATGCAAGAATCTAGACAAGAAGGTAAAATTTGGTAAGAAAAAAATTATTAGAAAATATTCTTAACCTAGCATGATACAATTATTACCACAAACAATTAAAGGCAGTTTGTTATATATAATTGTAAGCACATTAATGCTAATTTTTTACTTATGTTGATTATAGATCTCTGGGTTTTTTCTAAAAGTTTCCATTCAAGAGGAAGCTTCACACTGAGGAACAGATAATAAAAGAACAAAGGCACTATTTGCTGCATGTTCAAACTAGTTGTTCAACAATCAATTTTGCCATGTAGAAGTCAACTAGATAAAAAAATGCCTGACTATTCAAAAACTAGATAAACCAAAACTAGAGGCTCTTTGCCTCTAGATTTGGTTTCTCATAGATGGACTATTGAATGTCAAGGAATTATCGAGTGTGATACAAGTGCCTGATTATTCAAAAAAATGAAAAAAAAAAGAAGAACATTTTCATGAAGAAAGAAATAAAAAGAATGCTCTGGATGAACCAAAAATCAACAAATTCACCAATATGCAAAAGAAAAATACAGTTCGGTGTACAACAAAAACATCGGAGCATAGTCTATACTAAGATCTGGGCAATGATTTGGCGTAAAGAAGATTTATTTCCTAAAGGAATAGGAAATGTAGGTAAGTAATGCCAAATAAATGAAAATTGCAGTAGCAATTTAGAAGGAAAAAAATATAAAAAAGAGAGAAAGAATTTTTTTTGTCCCGACTCCAAGGGAACAAAAAATGAGCAATACTAAGAAAAATACAGAAAAGACTATTGCTTGTCAAGGTTTGATGGTTTTGATCTTTCAACTGCCTAACCAAAAACTTCACGAGACAAGGCTACAAAGCTGCAACTTTGAAAGAAATGAAAGTAGCATCGGAGAAGTGTAGAAGCCACATGTGTCCCAAGGGAAATTGATAGACAAGAACAAGCAGATAAGCCTATTTTAATTGACAACAAAAGCAACAAGATCCGTCTATAAAAGAAACAGAGAAAGTAACAGTATTGTAACCCAATCGTCACGTATGGCAAGAGAAGTTATCGGAGACAACGTTTGTCAAATCTATTTACTAAGAGGAGGAATCGCAAGCAAAAAAATAAAATAAAAAACAAAACACTTGAGCGAGGGATCCATTTGAGGCAGAGGTAGACATTTTGATCAGGGATGAAGACGACTACCAACGGAAGCGACGACGGCGACGACAGCGACGGAGGCGGCGATGGCGAGGCGGCGTCGGCGGCGGGAGCAAGTGAATCTAAAAGGATAGTGTACCCTTCTTTTGTGTGTGACTCACAGTCGCATGCCGGAGCCTCCTTAAAAAAAAAAACCTTAAAATTAAAACAGCACTTTATTATATTTTTATTTCAATTTTTTAAAAATATTATTAAAAAAATAATTAATTAAATAATAAATGATTAATTAATTTTATTAAAATTTTCTATTGATTATTAGGAAAAATTAAAAAATACTTACAATGAATAATCGAGAAGTTTAATATTCTTATTTAAATTTTTTTTTATAAATATATCATAATTTATCGTAATCTCGAAAGTTTTAAAAGATTATGATAGCCATTATACTTTATTAAAATATATCAATTAAACTTAAATAATAACTATTATAATAGGTGAAAATAAATTAATTTAAATTAATCAAAATTATTATATATAAAATATTATTATATTAAAATATTTTTATAACTTTATTAAAAATTATTCAAATTTAATTAAAAACATTTTAACCTAATTAAAATTTCTTCAATATTATTGCATCAACTGTGTAATAGTCACATAATTATTATTTAGCTATAGCAGTTATATGATAATTGTTATAATAATTTTGAAGTGATTTTGATTATGTTAAGACTATTTTGATAAGTTTAAGTAATATCGATAAAAATAATAAATAAAATTTTGATATAAAAAGTATTCTATATATAATATTTTTGATAAGTTAAATTTAAAAAATATGGAGCCGATTTAACGCGTTATAATAGATACGTCTTACCTATTATAACATGAATAAGAATATTTTCGAAATAAAAAATATATTGGAGTATTGTATTAGTTAGCTTTTTAATGTTCTTTTAACCATTCTAATATTTAGGAGTATTTGGTTCCACCCTTGAATAAATAAGAAAATAAAACTCAATTATCTAAATGACCTAAGTTCCATTAAGAGTATTCTTTTTTATGGTTTTCTTTTGAGCAATCAAGTGATGTTAGATTTTTAGATCATTCGTCATGAGTATTTTTTAATTTATTCTAGTGATCGATAAAAAAAATTTGTGAGATCGAATCGATCATCACAAGTTCGATGTTACTTAATTTATCATATTTTTTTCATTTAAACTCTCTTTTATTGAATATAATAAAAGGAAAAAAAAATTGATTATACTATGGAAGTGAAGCACTTCGAGGGACTATAGTGTTATCATGATGACAAAAAAACGAAACGTTCATCCCCAATGCCTCCATCAATTTATTTCAAGATCAATACGGATGTGATAACTATCAACTTAAATAGTAATTAATACACGAGAAAAAAATAAAAATTTGATTACTAATCAAAATTTAATTTTAGATCTTATGATAATAATATTTCATATATTAATTATTATTCTATCCGTGAAGACAGAACATGAAACGACATTGACCTTCAATGTTGAGGCTTCAACAAGCCTCCATCTTGAAGAGAAGATCTTGTTAAGATCGTGTGGCTATATTAGAAGGGGTGAATAATAAACGTCCCCGATCTTTAAGATTTCATAACACTTGCTCAAGATTTGTTAGTTTGGTTATTTAATCAAAATAAATGAAAATATTAAAGAGCAGAATACAAATAAAGACCCTACGTGATTTGACAACTTATCATTCAAGTGGATCACCCCTAAATAGACATTATCCTTTCTCCTTATAAACTCTTTCAAAGATGAAGAGTGCGATGGTTATACTTTTTAATAGATAATTAAGAGATTTAAGGTTTGAATTTCAGTTACGGTGTATTGTAAGAATTTTTTCCTTCAATGAGAAGCGAACCTAAAAATATTGGTCATTTGAATGTGCCTCGCTTCCCGATTTACTCTGATGGTCGGTGAGAAACTTTCGTGGGACCGAATCGATCATCCTAAATCCGACATTATCCGATCTAATTAATTATTTTTTTCTTTCAAAGATGAAAAAACATTTCTAATAAATTCTTGGGAGATTTATAATGGAGCACAATAAAAGGCTTAAATCAAGATTATAGAGGGCTCAGAATCGCTTAGAATATCATTGGGAACGTTAGCCTTCAATTCTCCATAAGATCCTCCCTTTAGTCTTCTTTTGGCTCGATCATCATCACTGTTTGAAAAATCATCTAAGTGTCGTTGTAAATAATATGGTAGGGGGGTGAATATTATTTCCTGTGATGTTTGCGTTATACAAAAAAAAAATTATGTAGATGATTTTATGTAGTTCGACAATTTTCAAATCCTTATTCCACGGCTTATAACCCTTCAAGTGAATCACTCTCGAGAACCTCTATATTTCCTCCTTCTTGACAACATTCACTAAAAAAAAAAATAATCATTTGGCGATGAATTTGACAACAATTTTTTTAAAAAAAATCATCGAAAAAATAATCCGTCGCAAGATATATTTGCGACGAAAAAAATTTCGTTGCGAAAAAGGTATCACCAAATTTGGCGACAAAATAATGTAAATTCGTTACAAATTTGGCGATGAAAATTATTTTCGTTGCTAATTTGACGACGTTACCGATATTCATTGCAGATTCTGATATTTGTTGATCTGCGATGAATATAATTATTCATCACAAATTAGCGACGAAAAGCGTATTTGTCGCAAATTTTTTAATGAATCCAGATTCTTTGCAAAATTGAGACGAATTCAGATTCGTTGGAAATTTTACGACGAATCCAGATTCGTTGCGAAATTACGACAAACCCAAATTAGTCCGCAATTTTACGATGAACCCAGATTCATCACAAAATTTTGATAAATAGTATTTTATAATACATTTGTGATGAATCTAAGATTCGTCGCAAAATCTATTTCAAAAAAAAAATTCAGAAATATTTAATTTCTGTAATCAATCTGTTTACATTATATATATAAATGAATACAAAAACAATAACAATAACACCAACATTCCAATGAATACATTAACAATCCAAACATGTTCCATATCCAAATGAAAAACAACTACAACAATAACGCATACAATAACCACACAAAGATAACATCAACATCAATACAACTAACAATATCAAATAAATACAAGGTTTCATTAAACAAACCAACTGAAAATATATTCAACATCCCTAAATCATACTAAAATATCTCCAAAACATGGGAAAGATAGGATACGACCTCTGGTTCCTCGGCATATCCTTTCCTTCCTATCATTTTCTTCTTCCTGAATCAGAAAACAAACAAACAAAAAATATCATTTTGGTTATCAATTGGATCATAAAAAATATTTCTTAAGAATGTATCAACACTTGTTAAAATTTTAAAAATAAAAGTATCAATACTTGTATCTGTTGGTGCAGTTTGCACTAAAAGTCTAACCCTAAGGTTTTGATGTATGACAACAGGTTAAAGTTAGAGTGTTACT
>JBBUKS010000073.1:6548747-6569628 GCA_038050645.1 Hedychium gardnerianum | reverse complement strand
TTTCCAAGTTCTTTGACTTGAATTTTCATAGAAGAATTTTCTTCCTCAAGCTTTCGAACTTGAGTTGAACTTCCACTCTAAACAGGTTCAGTCAAAGGACTTGGATTAGATTCCTCCTTAAGAGATTTTACCTCCGAACATTGGACTTAGCTAGTTTACAGGTTAAATACCTAATTAAATTATACAACTTGTTTACTAGGACATATAGCAGTGTTTGGCTCTTCGGAAATGGATACAGATTCGTGACTTCTCTCAAACTCGACTTTAGATTCGAATCCGGATTTAGGCTCAAACTCGATCTCGGCTACTTGTTCTTGCATCGATAATGCTAGGAAGCCCGTTGGAGTATCTTCTTCTTCGTCTGACTCTTCTGAAGACTCAGATCATGTTGCTTTCAGGGCCTTTAATTGGATCATCCTCTTTTTCTTTAGCATTTTTCGAACTAGGTTGACTTGTTCAGAGATGATCTCCTTATCATCTTCTAAATTCATTTTGCCTTCGGATTCAGGTTCAGTTCGGTACTTGTGCTTTGGCTCCTTTGTCTTTATTTTCCTTGCACATAAAGCGATACCTTTATCGATGGGGCGTGCATTAGACTGCTCATATAACTCAAACTCAAAAAATAGTTCATCTAATTTAAGAATTGAAAGATCCTTGGAAACCTTGTAAATATCTACCATAGATACCCACAAAGTGTTCCTTGGAAGTGCATTGAGAATATACCTTATGATGTCGTGGTTCTCCATTTGTTGTCCAATCGAGTGTAAGCCATTAAATAGATCTTAGATTCTTGTGTGCTGCTGACTTGCAGACTCATCTTCCTGCATTTTAACATTATATAATTTATTCATAATTAAATCACATTTTGATACCTTGGCGTCAGAAGTCCCTTCATGAAGTTTGATCAATTTTTGCTAGAGATCTTTTGTGCTAGTGAAAGGTCTGACCCGGTTCAGCTCCTCTTTGGTTATGTCGCATTGGAGAGTTTGAGTTGCTTTAGCGTTGGCCTCAACCTTCCTTCTTGTAGGTGAGTCCCATTTGTCGCAAGGGAGAGGCACTCCGTCTTCGATAGGGAGTGTGAATCTTGTTTAGATAGAGATCCACATCTCCACCTGAGTTTGTAGGTGAAACTTCATCCGACCCTTCCAGTAACCGAAATCCTTGCCGGAAAAGAGTGGTGGGCGAGCGGTACTATAGCCTTCTTGATGGGCCATAAAAAAAATCTCGCACAACAAAAACAAATAGGAATGTACCAAGACTTGGTCTTGGATTAGTAGAAGAATAATAAAAAATATTCACTCGAGTAGTGTTGCACCAATTTCAAGGAAGAAAATTAAAAAAAATAATGAAATTTTTGTTAGAAAAGGTGATTATACTAATTCTGACTTACGGGGAAAATTTTAAAAAGAATAACCGCAAAAAGGCATAGTTTTACCAATTCAGAGCGACCCCGCTCTGATACCAATTGTACGATCGAAGAAAGAGCGCTAGAGGGGGTGAATAGCGCATGTTGCTTTTTCACACTTTTCATAAAACGTTAAGAGTATGCAGCTGAAAAGAAACAAACAGAAACACAAGAACACTTTTCTTTTTACTTGGTTCACAACCTGGTGGTTGCTAGTCCAAGGCCCGCACCTAAATGAGTGCTTTCAATAGGCAATCCACTATCAAATCAAATATTACAAGAGTATGAATATAGAGTGCAAGAACTTAACAACAAATAAGAATACTTAAGTATACCAACGACTTTGGAGTGGCAGAGTGAGCGTGGTCGTCGGAGGAGTGTTTTGGCGTCATAGAGAATTTTTTGGAGCATTGCGAAGTATGAAAGTCATGTGGAATACTTGTCCAAAGTTGCTTGTCGAATCTTCTTTTATTGACATATCCAGGCGCCTCTATCTGAGTTGATCTGATCGCATCTGAGTTAGTTGCTCCTTATCCACTTCCAGGAGCCTCAATCCCTTTAAGGCGCCTCAAGCATTGACATAGCTTAATCTGGCCTCTATGTGACTTAGGCTGAGTCTATCCCAACCCAAGCGCTTCAGGCCAAGTTAGTTGCTGACGTGCGCCGACCAACCAAAGGTTGTCACCTCATCCTGCTCGCGCTGAGGTCAATGAGGCACCTCAATCCCTTTCAGGCGCTTGGTTCGGCTTGATGCGCCTGGATCCTTCCAAGCGCCTGGTTCAGCAATTTCTAAGCTTTAGCTTCTACATCATAGTATTAGCACAGACAAAATATATAGCAGAGGAAATAATATTTGACAATCTCAGGACTATCCGATTCTGACTTTTGGATTTCCGATGAAATCCTAGGTCGAACTAATGTCTACTATTCCCTCAATGAGGAATGCATCCTCACCTACTCCTTTCAGGAGAGTTTACCTGTTGCCAAACATCTGGACCTCCAGACTATTTGGACTTTCGCTCAGTATCCGGTCTTGACCTCCGGGACTTTCTACTAGACGTTCGATCCTCGACTTGGCTACACTCCTATCTAGTGTCCTTGACTCCTAGGGCTTTCCACCTAGTGTCCTTGACCCCTAAGACTTTTGTCCGGTGTCCTCGATCTTCCAAGACTTCTGTCCAGTCCCCCGGACCAAGACTTCATTGCCCAATCTCCCTGATCAGGACTTCTTGCCCAGTCCACTTGACCAGGACTTCGTTTCCTAGCCTCAACTAGGACTTTCACCTTACCTAAGTTCCCTTAGGACTTTGAACTTCCTACATACTCAGTCAAATTCATCAGATAACAACAAACCTTAACTTTTAACCTTTGTCATCTATAAAAATATAGGTTCGATTAGCTAATGCTTCCAGCACCAACACTAATGAGTTTAACTAAGTATGCATGAAACTTAAGCAGAAAGTCTTAAGGAAATTTAGGCAAGGTACAAGTCTTAGTTGAGGCTAGGCAAATAAGTCCTAGTTAATTGATTAGGCAAGAAGTCCTGATTAGGGGGATTGGGCAACGAAGTCCTGGTCTAGAGAACTGGAATGAAGTCTTGGCAGATCGAGGACACCAGACAGAAGTCCTAGGGGTCGAGGATACTAGGTAGAATCCCTGGGGGTCAAGGACATCAAGTAGGAGTCTAGACAGGTCAAGGATCGAACGTCTAGCAAAAAGTCCTAGAAGTCAAGGTTAGATGTTGAGTAGGAAGTCCAAATAGATTTGGAGGATAAGATGTTTGTAAACATATACATTCTCCTAAGAGGAGTAGGTAAGAACGTGATCCCCGTTGAGGGAATAGTAGTCATCGGTTCGACGTAGGATTTCACCAAAAACCCAAAAGTCCGAATTGGACAGTCCCGAGACTGTCAAGATTATTTTTACTATGTTTTCTATGCTAACATTGTGATATAGGAAAGATAAGCCTGGAAAAGATGATCAAGACACATGTAATGGATCCAAGCGCCCATAGCCGATTCAGGCGCCTCAAAGGTATTGAGGCGCCTCAATCACCTCGGCGTGAAGAAAGATGAGGTGGTAGCTCCTGGTTAGTTGATGCAAGTTAGTAACCAGGCATCTCAAAGGGATTGAGGCGCCTAGGTTGGGATAGACTCGACCAGAGTCACGCTACAACCAGATCCAGCCACATTAGCGCTTGAGGCGCCTCAAAGGGATTGAGGCGCCTGGAAGTGGATAAGGCGCGACTAACTCGGATCTAATTAGATTGACTTCGGATAGAGGCTCCTCAATGGTAATAGAGGTGCCTGGATGAGTCAATAAAAGAGCACTTCAACCAGCAACTTTGTACGACAATTACATACGACTTTTGTGCTCAGACGCTGCTTCAAAACGCTCTTCATGACACCTTAACGTTTCTCCAACGACTACGCTCAAACTTCAACTTTAAAGTTATTGGTAAACTTGTTTTTAATTGTACTTTCATTTTGATATCTATTGTAAATCATCGTGCTATTAGTGGATCACCCAACGAAAACACTCATACAGGTGCGGGCCTTGGACTAGCCGTCGTCGGGCGGTGAACCAAGTAAAACCAACGTGTTGATAGTGTGTTTGCTTCTTCTTTTGTCTCTTTAATATTCCGCTTCCTTAACTCGATATTTATGAAAAATGTGAAAAAAAAACCATGAGTGTTATTCACGCCCCCCCCCTTTGGCGTTGTCTTTTGATCCTACAAAAGACTCTATCACAAAGTAAGTGTAAGAGTCACGTCCAGATGTATGGTATTGGATACCATAGTGATTGACGTTAGGCCAGGTGGAAGTATATTATATTTGAGAGGTGTCCTAAGTCAATTGTCTTATGATTTGTACATATTTATTGGATAAATAGAGTTTCACTAATTGAATACACATTCTCTATGTGTTTGATTGGATCTTAAACTTATTTACTAAAAGTCCGCAATACAATTCATAGCATGAGAGAACTTGTGATTGGATCATAAATAGTGAGCATCTCTACATGTGTAATTATGAATGTATTGAAATATTTCTTAGTCGATGAATTGGTGAGTTTTGACATCATGAGACTAGCACGGGTTATACTCCTTGATTTGTCTAAGCAGCTGCTCCTTACTAACTCAAGACATTGGGATGTTGAGAGTTAAACGTGGATGCTAGTTAATTGTAACTAATTCATTGGAGTGACCTGCCATGAGACTTCATATGGTTCTCTACATATATAGATATGTCAGTGAAGATCTCATTGCATCTTAAGTGCGAGTTTCCTTAGACTTGAGATACAAGTCATCTTGGTCATGAAGACTTATACTTTGACATCTTAAGCAAGCATCTCAAAGGAAGTGTAGACTCAGGATGATTGGGTATAAGTCGAAGTGCTTTAAGGTGATTGGATAGCCAACAAAGGATTCACCACTCCTTACAAGGAGACGTATACCCTACAATCACTTGTCAAGATTATTACTCGAAGTCTTTGGCCAAAGCATTACATGTCAAGAGTACGAGACTCTTGGATACATGTCTCAGTAATTTAAATCAGTATGACAAGGAACTACTACTTGGGCTAGGTGTAACGTAGTCAGCCTAGTGGGGACTAACACATAAATCATATCCTGAACAAAGTGAATATAAGACGAGTGAAAGGAACGAGGCACGACTCATTGTAGCTGCAGAAAGGTTCAGAAGTGGTTCTGGAATCAACCTGTAATTTTTCGGTCAATTGAGGATCATGATGTACTATTAGGTGTCACTCATGATCATTCCAAAATTAATGGTTAATTATGGACGGTCAACATAATCGGGAACCTATAAGGTCACACGCACTACAAATTATCAAAATATTTAAAATGAGTTTGAGAATTGAATTCTCAGATCGAGAGAGACAAAGTTTGGTTGGACCAAATGAGCGACAAATATGAAAAGTTATTTGTCGGAATAAAAGTGCGGTTGGGTCATGTCTTTTGAAGATGTGATGGATACTCTTTGGTTTAATAATAAACTAAATTGGTTTGGTTTAATTATTGGACCAAGTGGTTTAGTTTTAAACCAAACCAAGAGCTTAATGAGTTAAGTTTTTGGTTAAGGCTTAATGGGTTGGGCTTGGGATTAGGAAATGACTTGCTCCTCAAGTCATTGAGAAGAGATTATAAATACTCTCCCATAGGAAGAGAATTAATCTAATGAGAATTCGATAACCTAATTTGATTAGGAAATCTCTTCTCTTCTCTTCTTTTTCTCCCTCTCCTCTCACTGCCATCAACTATTCGGCGCTGACACCGATTCGTCGCCGCCACTGACTATTCGGTGTTGATATCGATTCATCGCTGCCACCTCGTTTGGTGCCGACGGGTTGCGCTTTGAACCGTCGGACACCAAGTCGAGCAAGATCCCTCTCTTAGATTGTTTTGTCTCCCCACTTCGGATAGTATCAAAACGAAGACACGGCTCGGACTTAGAGAAGTTATCTTGAAGATACTCGGCGTGGATAAGAATAGAGGCGAGGTTGGATAACGTCGCTCGGTTAATTTCGGAAGAAGCTTGCCTTGAGAAGCTAGCAAAATATGAACTAGATTAATGGTTAATTTAATTTTTCATAAAATTTTAATTGTGTGAATATGTCCGCACGTGTTGTATCTTACATGCATGGATATATGTGTTGTAATAATTAGCAATTATTATGTTTTTAGTTTCCCTGCGCATGTTTTGTGAAACGTCTAAAGCACGTGTCCGCGTCGGGTTCCCCAACATTCCCCCTCTCGCAAAAACCCTCTTCCACGAAAAAGCTTCTCCGCGAAAACCCCCCTCAACCCTCCTCAACGAAAACCCTCTGCAACCCCTCTCCTCTCCACAGAACCCCTATCTGTCGAACCCCTCTTTGTCCAATCCATCTCCGTCGCGAATCCACCTTCGTTCCCTCTCCGTAGCGGTCTGACTTGGTGCTCCTCTCCACTTAATGGATAGATATTGTACCCCTTCACCATTCCTACTTCCTTTCCCTATTTAACAAGTTAGAAGGCGAGGGATGAAGGAAACTAAGAGGAAGAGGAGCAGAATTTGGAGTCATTCAAGAAACCAGATTGCTAATGACCCATGAAAAGGCACCTCCTCATCCTCCCCCTTCCACCTATCTCTGTAAAATCTGCCATGAAGAGGAGGACGAAAGATCCACAAGCATGGAATCCCCATGCGCCTATTCCAGGACTCTCAAGGTGGCAACTCCTTTGATGGTTTAATTTCCATCTTTATTGTTTGATTCCCTTTCTCAGTTGCCAATGAAGTTGCGATTCTTATTTGTCTATGAGACTAATTCGAGGCTGCCCTCATTCCAGTTTGCTCACAGAGAGTGCGTGCAGCGGTGGTGCGACGAGAAAGGAAGCAAGTTGCCAAATGCTACTGGATTTTGTACTTTGCAGTAATTGAAAAGATGAGTAGATAACAGACCACACAGCTTATATGGTCTTCCATTTCTTCATTACTACTTTTCTGTTATTGAGATGGATCTGTTACTTGTGTAGATCTAGAAAGGAACTACTTCATATTTTGTTCTAGTTTGATAAAAGAACATTATTCTTCGATCCGCATATGCTTGTATTATCTTTTTGTATGTCTTGATTAATTTTGGCTGGACATTTAGTCAAAGTGGTTCTCTGCGGTTCTGCCCTTTGGTGTTAAACAATCACATAGTTGTTCTCTAAGATCACATGTTTTGGAAAACTATTCATATCAACATTGTTCTGGATGATCAGCTATTTCTATTAACCCAAGTAGTTTTTTGGATATTAGCTTCTTTTAGGGCCTTGATACAGATTTCACAGTTGAGAGATTCTTTACGACTCTATATGATTTGCTCAGTAACATGTTCCGGAAAACATGACAAACCTATTAAAATACTTTGTAAGTTCATTGTGAATCTTTTTGAAACTGTTTTCTGTTGATTATGGTTTTGCAAAGTTTTGGATTGCGGGTATTCTACCTATAAGTGAACCAAAAGGTTCCAGAGTCCTTGAAGTTATTCCATCTGGAATGGTATGAAAATATGAATTGTGCAAACATTTTAAACCATTCATGAACTTTACTGCAACATAGGGGTTCGGTTCACGGGGTTTGCCGTTAAAGTTCTTGGCAAACATGTTTGTCTGATTTAAAGTTCCCTGCTTCACAGTGTTATCTCCTTATAAACTCCTTATGAACATTATATGGTTTTATCCATGTTAATCCAATGTTATCTCCTAAATACATTCTGCGAATCTACAATTTAAAAAGTAAATACTATTTCCTTCATAATCATACATATGAAAATGTCTGCTTTATCACAAGTTTATATCATCTTGCTATGCACTTCCCCTTTGTTAACGAACGCTTCATTCTTTGTTGTCAGTTACTAAATGCAACTTTTTGCTCATATGCTTTTAAAATATTCCATCTGTTATTTTTTAGATTTTACTCTTTAGATAATTTGAATAAAATATATGCACGAATTGCTTAGGAATGTTTATAATCTTGTTTCACTGACGCGACTCTTTAGACAACGTGATATACTCTCAAGATTCTTTTTTCGCTACAGGTTGAAACAACAAATACTCGACACTAGTATATAAGTCTTCTATCTTTGCATCTTGTAGTTATGGGGGAATATTAGTTGAAGACATGGTATATCCTTGTGGCTCAAATTATGCACAAATTTTTCCCTCCAATTACGAGAGGAGTATCAGTTACAGTAGTTTCCTTCAGCCTTCAACCGTTGAATGCATGATGGGAGAAGGAGACCTTGTTGATGTACCACTTGAAAATTTTGCCGAGGCTGGTGAAGAATAGACTGATGAGGATATTGACTTAGAAAACTTGGACGGCGTATGTGGAGGGATCGTATGTGATTAAAGCGCTTAAAGGAGTAACAACAGAGCAAAAGCAAAGATCTAGGTGATGCGGCTAAGCAATTTCAATACCTAGAGCAGGCTCATCGGAAGACGTCTCGGGCAAATGATGGAATTCTCAAGTACATGCTGAAAATGATGGAGGTATGCAAGGCTCAGAGCATCGTCTATGGTATAATTCCTGAGAAAGGCAAGCCTATCAATGGTGCTTCTGATAATCTTAGGGGTTGGTGGAAAGAAAAGGTCAGGTCTGATCGGAATGGACCAGCTGCCATAGACAAATATCAGGTTGAGAATGGCATCCCTGCATCCAACAGTGAGTTTTTTTATATGATGAAATATTTTTTCTTGATGATGCAGTCGTTTGGTTATCTAAGTTAAAAAATTTGTATACTGATATAGATTCTACTTATTTAAAAGTCATATACTTTTTTTTTTTTTAGGAAAGAAATTATATTATTAAGTAAATTTTTTGTTACTAATTTGGATTATTTTGTATTACTAAGTGAATTATTGTTTTACTTAAGTGTGGTGTTTATGGTTGTATGTTGTATTATAATTGTTTGAGTTTTGATTTTATAATTATGTGTATGTGGTATTATAATTGTATGTGATATCTATATGTGGTCTTATAATTTGTATGATATTTGAATGCTTTTAACCGCAGCACGCGGCGCGTGCTGCGATTGCTCTTAACCGCAACGCGCGGCGCATGCTACGATTGCTCTTAACTACAGCGGCGCCGCGCACTGCAATTGCTCTTAATCGCAGTGCGCACCGCGCGCGCTGTCGATGTCTTATGACTTTCAACAACTTCAGTTGTGTAGCGTGCTACGGATAGAATATTTGCGCGCTGCGAAAAGTCAAATTTGTTGTAGTGATGGGAGATTGATATGTCCGAGCAGCTCTACCTCATGTCTTGTAAATCCAAATAGCTCGATGGATATCGGTCAGAACTCGTGCCTGTTGATCTACATTTGATCGAATGCCTCCTTGAAGAGAACGTTGACCGAGCTCCCAATGTCAAGGAAGACTTTGGCCACCTCATAATTAGCTATGGTGGTGTGTACCACCAGCGCATCCTTATGAGGGATGGCTACTCCTTCCAAGTCTCGAGGGTCAAAGTCAATCAGGGGACCATCCTCTGGCCTTCTTGTAGTTTCGATCTTGTAGCTCTCGAGCGATTGGCGATGAGTTTTCCTCGCTCGATTTAAAACTCCATCTGTCGTACCTCCTGAGATTATGTTGATAGTACCTCGGTGAGAGGAACCCTCCCTGGCAACTTCAAGATGGGTGTCCTGACGACGTCGGACCAGCTCCCGAGACCTCCTTGATGGCGAGTATGTTTGCTCCGGGTGTATTTAGCTGGAGATCGTCGAGAAGGTGCCATGAGCGATCTTCTATCATGTAGTCAAGACTCGATGACTCGACGAAGTTCTCTGGCATACTACTGGTATTCATGAGTGAAGTGCCCATGCGACCGATGGTAGGCACAGAAACGGCCATACTTCTCTGAGTAGTCTGCCCAACTCCACAACTAAGGTCGGCACTACATGCACAGTCTGCATTGCTTTTTCCCCATTCGGGTCGGCACGTACGGGTGGCTCGGGTAGGGTTTCTTGTTTTGAAATGGTGGCGAAGGAGAGACTACTAGCATCGGCACACCGACCTCTTTCCTTCTCGCGAATTGAACTTCTTCCACGTTGATATATTTCTTTGCTCGACCCAAGAGACGATCAAAGTCCGTCAAAGGCTTATTTACTAGAGATCGGAAGAACTCTCCTTCCAGCAGCCCTTCAGAGAAGACACTCACTAGCACCTCCGAGGTGGCAGAGAGGACATCCTGGGCAATCTGATTTAACCATTGAATATATTCCCTCAAGGTTTCCCAGGTCTTCTTCAAGGCTAACAAATTAAGGGGGGTTTTATGGTACCACTTGCTGCTGGCGAAGTGATGTAGGAAGGCGACCTTGAAATCTTCAAAAGATCGAATGGAAGAGGGTTGGAGTCGGCTAAACCATCATTGAGTTGAGCCAGAGAGGGTTGTCATAAAGACTCTGCACTTGACGTCATACTGATGCAATAAAGAGGTATTTTCGAATCGTCTCAAGTGGTCCTCAAGATATGATGATCCCGTGTATTCTCCAAGCTTAGATGATCGGAAGTGACGCGACAACTCATCCTCCAAGACACTTCTCGAGAAAGCAATGCCCTGGTAGTTTCTCTCTTCAGCGGGTGAGGGCACTTTGCCTTTGTTAAGGTTTCGAGGCGACATCTCTCCCACCCTTGATTCGTGTGAGTATTCCTCTAGTGGGATCGTTGTCCTAGTTTGACGATTTGCAAATACGACTAGCGGCCAACCGGATCCGTGCGACACTTGACTATGGAGAGGAGGCACCTCGGCCGAGGCGAAGGGCACTCCTTCGGGATTTGAATTCACCAAAGGGCGTCTCTGCAATATTTCTTGCACCGCTTGGTCGACTAGTCACTTGTCATCTTCCCTCATCATGGTGATAGTCTCACCATGGCCTTTGTCGCTTGTGAAGTTGTGGTTCTCTACAGTTTTCTCGATGTCCACCATCTCAATATCTCAGCTCAAGCGTTTCTCACAGACAACGTCAATTTATTCATGTCTAAGATCACTATCGGGTGAGTCACCAAAGAACAATTACTTTGAAGAGGAATCTGGAAGGTCCAAGGGCGAAGAAAACTCCTGAGATCTCTGCAACACTCAACAAAAGGTTAGAATGGGGGTCATGGCAGACCTTGGCGTGGTCACTTCGATGCTCAAATTAGAAATGAGCTAGCTGTAGGAAAACCTTAGCAAGCAAGAGTTTGAGAAATGTAATGTGCATGTACCTACACCTGCCCAAGCAGACTTTCTATTATACCTTCTCCTAGGAGGCACAAACCCTACGTTGTGGTCGTGGGGCTGTCGCGTGGGCTCACATACCTTCATCCATACTCTCAGTTGTTACACGTCTTTCGTTTATCACGGTATTCACGTTCTCCACTATTGGGAGGGGGAGTCGGCGATCATATCCGGAGGTAGGGGAAAAGGCTGAGCTGCCAAGCCAAGGGAGTCAGGCATGATTGAGCTAAGGGCGTCGTGGCTGAGCTGAGGGGGTCGGGCGTGGATGAGCTAAGAGAGTCCTGGCTGAATTGAGGGAGTTAGGCATGACCGAGCTCATGGAGTCATGGTTGAGCTCAGGGAGTCCACGCATGACCGAGCTCAGGTAGTCAGGCATGACCGAACTCAGGGAATCGGACGTGATCAAACTAAGGGAATCGAGCGTGAGCGTGATCGAACTGAGGGAGTCGAGCATGGCTGAGCTGAAGGAGTCAGGCATAACTCATCTGAGGGAGTTAGGTGTGGCTAAGCCAAGGGAGTTTGATCTGTCTCAGGTTCGTTTGGACCAAAGTTGAGCTCCTTTTTTCTTTGACTTATAACTCAACTTGACTTATGACCGACCAACTTGACTTCCAACCGACCCAAGGGTACCACGTGTAGGCTACTCTATTTACGCTACATTAGTGGCTAAGAAAGAAGAGAAAAGAGAGAATGTGTCACATACATATCTAAAGTCTTCAACGTCAAGTGGAGTAACATTTTTGGGCAAAAATTGAAAAAACGCTCTTTTTTTAAACATAGCACCCCTCTTTCATTTTTTTATCAAAAGAGTGTCTCACTCCATCAGTCCCTTATAAAATGACACAGATATCCTCAAGTATAACATTATTATCTCTTGTCACACGTATTAAATCTTAAATTAGACAATTAGTTATATAAATAGGACAAGTCGCGTTGTAATAGCTATGATTTCGTATCTACTACAATATGAATATTGTTGAAAAAAATAAATCTATGTTGTAACAATTATGAAATCGTAATTACTACAACATAAATATTAAGTGAATAGGTTAAGTCCGTATTGTAGCAGTTATGATTTCGTAACTGCTACAATGTGAATTATAACAACTATGAAATCATAATGATTACAATATGAATGTTATTGAACAAGTCCGCCCAACCGAGACAGAGTTTAAACTTAAAATCGACCTATCAAACAACCAAAATCGATCGAACATTATACTTGAGGACCGCTATATAGTTTTAATAGGGGTTGATGGAGTAGAACGCCCTTTTAATAAAAAATCAAAGGGAGCGCCACTTTGATAATTCAAAAAAAAAAACACTCCTTTAATTTTTGCCGTAAC
This sequence comes from Hedychium gardnerianum, assembly GCA_038050645.1. Classification (NCBI taxonomy): domain Eukaryota; kingdom Viridiplantae; phylum Streptophyta; class Magnoliopsida; order Zingiberales; family Zingiberaceae; genus Hedychium; species Hedychium gardnerianum. The sequence continues at coordinate 6,557,113 of JBBUKS010000073.1, read as the reverse complement.
ATTTTTAGTGGGTTTGCGTTGCTCAAATCATGCATTTTGTTTTGGTTGCGAACTGGAGCAGAAATGTACTAGGAGGAAACATGTAGATTTCACAAATCAGTCATATTATGAATGGATCGCTATAAACAAAGATTTAAAGAAACATGTAGAATAAAAGACGCATACAAGCTTTTAGTACAAACCATCTGCCTCCATTATTTAATGGTTTCAGTTTTCAGGTTGTTTTTTATTTCGCCTGGTTAATAAGGCTTATAAACAGGATTCTTTCGCTTTGCCGGGCCTGAGTTCTCTTTTCCTGTGCGTTGATCCATAATTGAGTGCATATTTAATCTTTTTTTGCAAATAAAAGAATAAAACTCTCACCAACTACTTGCAGGACTAGCTTTTAACCTTTCTATAATATATATTGACAACAAGCATGGATATAGTTTCTGATACAAACAGAGGTTCAGCTGAAACCAGAAACATTTTACCTACTCCAGCTCTTGTAATTTTCTCATCTCAAATTTTCAATTAATGGATAGGACGCCCAGCATGTATGATGCCAACATTTATTATTAAAAACAGAATACACAGAAGATTACCTCATAAATTACTTAATGGAGCAAAATACTTGGTATAACGTGCATTAGCTATGATTTTCCTTGTCTTTTTCTGTCTGAGTTCTACCGTGACAACCCCGACTGTCCTTCCTGCTCGCAAAACCTTGGCTTCAATCTCGATTTCATCCTGGAGTTCAAACAACCCAAAGTTTAACAATGGTTTTTCATTTAGGTTAGTTACAAGCGTCAAATGCAATAGCTGAACCAAAGATTAAAGTAATCTGCTGTTCAACAAATGACATGATAAATGAAACACCTAAAAAGAGAGCGCATCAGTTTCACCAGAACTTTAGAAACTACTTAATATCCCTGTAACAAACAATTCACTCATACATGAGCAAAGAAAATGGTGCAGCACCCCTTGATGATTAACTAGGAATATCGGTTCCAAATCAAAACAGAAGTCTATAAGGACCACAACAAGGGGGGTGTTTTTTACTTTCTCCTAAAATTTAGGGTTTTTTGCGCGCAAAAACTCTAAATCTATTCATAGTAAGAGAATGCTGCACACCTTAATGATTAATCAAAAATGTGTTTCATAACAGGACTTCAAGGAATGTTATGTTTCAACTCTTACCTCATCAATTGCGATAAAGGTTGGGAAACTTGGAATATAAGTTAAGAAAGTGATGTATGCATTTCATATAAGATTTTTATCGTATTTTGACATATATTTTATCTCATTTCTTGTGCATATATTCCATGTTTTCACCTATTCGTGTTTCATTTTAATACTTTTCTAATTCGGAGAGCTGCTCTTATTTATTTTTCTTGATAAGGCGCGAAGAGGAGTTAAAACGGAGTTCGAAAACCACTTTCTAAGAGAAGACCAACTGCCGTGGCCATTTCCTAAAGCTCACAGTGCGCGCCACGGCCCACCCGTGCCAGCCGGCATAGGTCATGCCCTTTTTTTCAGCCTTCTCCAGCAGCTGCCACGAGCGACTCATGCCAGCCGACACAAACCGTGCCCAATTTTTCAAATGACTCGGCGTTCACCACGGACTGCTCGTGCCAGCCGACAAGGGTCGTGCAAGAGTTTCAGAAAACCTCCAGCGGGTGCCACGAGCAATGCCCGAATGCAGACTCCTTCAGCATTCGCCACGGGCGGGCCGTGCCAGCTGACATGGCCCGTGTCACCACCCGCCAGCTGTCACAATGCCCAACATGGGTAGGCCGTGTTGGCGGGTACGGCTCGTGTCGGGCACCTGAAACTCAACTATAAAAGTCAAATTCAGATTTGAAAGAGGGAATCTCGATTAGGTGTCGTCCAAGGACCCCAAGAAGACTTCAGAGAGAAAATTCAAGGGATTTTAAAACGTCCCAACGCCCAGATTTCAGATCGGAGAGCATCCGGAGACGATCCTTGACATCGAGACTAAGCTTTTCTTCTCATTTCTGAATTTGTCTTGATTGTAACTTGTTCACATGATATTTTCTGATTGTAATTCCGAATTTATGGAGTAGACTCTTGATTCTAGAATTAGGGATTAGCTCATTTGATATATAGACAGTACTTGTTGAATCTATTAAGTTTAATTGTTTCTATTTCAATGATTTATGTGTTTGTGGTACGGATCTACTAATTGAACACGATCTTGATGTCAAAAGCAAAAGATTCGTCTCGTACGAGGATTTGAGGATGAACCAAAAGGAGAACCGAATCCTCCGACCCATAGAAACCTGAGACGTGGAGAGTCGTCTACGTAAGCAGATCGGTATGGCACGAGAAGCAATAGTCTATCATAGATCTTAATGAATCGGTTCCAATATGCCGCCACATAGTAAGAGAAGGTAATTCGAGGGTTGTGGGATACAGGGATCTCCTTAGGAAAGCAACCCTGAGCTCTATCACTCTGAAAGTATACAACAATTGGAACGGATATGTCAGTGTAGTTCAAAAAGTTCACATCGGATACCATAGAATAGTCTACCTGCATAAACAACCTTTAAAAATGGGAAACCAAACATAGATTAAGTATTTACAATCATTTAGGTGAAACTGAAGTCCTAGAATCATTTTTCCCATCAATTCCTTTCGGATTACTATTCTTCCTTCTTTCTCTCACCTAGCACAATTCTCTCACTCTCTTCTTATCTTATTCTCTGATTTATTTTACTGTTTCAAACTCAACATTCACAATTAGTCTAGACAATTGCATTTGTTTAGTATTAATCACCAATCCCTGTAAATTTAATCTTTTTATTACGATAACATTCCGTGCATTTATAGATTGCACACATCAAGTTTTTGGCGCCGACGTCAGAGATTGATTTTGATTAATATTAGTGAATTGCAAACTAATTGGACTAGGCATCTTTCTTTTTTATTTTTTGCATTATTTTTCTTTTCATAGTAATTCTTTCTTTTTCAGGTGAAGGCCGGAAATTTATTTCTAAGCAATCCTGAATCCGTATTCTCGGCAATTTTGAGGCTTTAATGAAAATTTTAATTCTGGTACTAAGCAAGAGGAGTACGCTTGTAGTGTTTGTGACAGCTCATCTCATCCGTCTTGTTTATACCACATCTTTCGACAATTTAGAAGCTTTAATGAAAATTTTAATTCTGGTACTGAGCAAGTGGAATACGCTTGTAGTGTTTGTGGCAGCTCATCTCATCCTACTTGTTTATGCCACGTCTTTCAACAAGCCAATGTGTGCTCACGGATTCCCAATATTCGCAGCCTCAATAACAAGTCACGTATGATCCAACTCCTAGCATCTATAGTCATGATTGGGTAATTATCGATCTCACTATCACCAACCCCAGCAAATTCCTGAGCAGCATGAGTATTTCCATCCACAATAGCATATCCCAAACCCACCTCAGCACTACAATCAAGATTGGATGGATCATCAATATTTTGATTATAGAAGCATGCAAAGTGTTGAGCAAACTTTTCAAGCATATAAGAGTCCGTCAAGATTTCAGGATGATTCAACAATAAATGGACCACATTAATTTCAATACATTAAGTTGACCTACTTGGGAGAATTGCAAGACTTAGAAACTCCTGCTCAGTCAAATGAAGACCACATTGCAAGAATCAAAAGAGCTCATGGTGCAACGAACGACCTGTTTTCTCCGGTCCCTACAACAAATTGATGTATCAAGTCCGAATTTGCATATATAGTTAGATCACGTGCTTGAAGAGATGGATTGTAAAGCTAGTGGCGATTTTGCCTATGATTCTGCGGCTCTACAGGTCTCCCTGTTTTGTATGACGATAATATAGTTAATGATACTTTGGATAGTGATAGGACTATTGATGCATTTTCAACCACCCTTGCTGATGTTCTTGTTACAGCTCCTGATGATATTGTTGATAATACATGCTTGATTGTTGATGAGATTGTAGATGGGGCAAATATTGATATCGTTAATTTTGTGGATAATATTACATGTGGAACTTTTGTTGAAGTTGCTACCATATCAGATATGGATGATGATATTATTGTGCAGCCCTCAGAGTGGGAAATAGTGGATAGCTAGAGACCCCAAGGCTGGACACTCCCACGACTGCCAAAGCCTCCATTTCTACTAAATAAGGCCTCATTATCCATTGAAATAATCGAGCTCCCTGAATGGATGCTCCCTGAACCGCCTCCAACCGCCCGGAATATCTTGTGAAGAGGAAAAGGTGAAAGAAACGGTACCCGCTGCATTGGCGGTCATTCCACCTCTAGGGTGGATGCTTCTACTGAATCGCCGTCAACCACCCAAGAGACTACATGAGAAGGTGATGATATTAGAGAGAGTGACCAAGGACCATTCTGACCATACGAAAAAGACGCTCGTCTCACCTGGGACCATTCCACATCCGGCGTGGATGTTAATGTTGAATCTTCTGCGGCCGCCGGGGAGGATCCATTCTCTAATTGTCCCTATTCCTGCGTGGATTTTACTTCTGAATCTCCTTCAACCGCCAGAACTCGAGTAAGTGCATCACATTTATTTGCTTTTCTTATCATAGTTCATGCATTGTCATTTCTTTTTTCTGTTGCAATTTGACTTGAAACATTCATGCATAGCCTTGTCCTTTAAGCAAACTTTAATGTATTATACCATGTTGATATGCTTATGTACTTGGAGTAATTCATGTCCTCTTATCTTATAGTAAGATCATGAAAGCATTGTTGAACTGATGATGGTTCACCAATTACCTACTTGATAGTTTGACTATTTCACTTCACTTATGGTTTGCTTCCGAAAATTTGATTTAGTACGATTTAGTCATGATTCATGGACTAGTACCTTGGTAACCATAGGTGACCCTCTCCTAATATTTTAGTTACTGGATAACCTCGGTTTACTTATTTGGAAAAATCCGATCTCAATCTTAAAAAAAAAGAAAAAAAGAAAAAAAAAAGTTCTTTGTTCAAGTGTTGTACATTGCAAACACTTAGAGAAAAAAAAAAGAATAATAAAAGAATGAGAGATTATAAAAAAACAATTGTCATAAGTAAAAACTAATAGGTTACCCCTTTGAAATCGAGTTAGGTTACTGGGAAATAATTATTAAATTTCTTTTGATACCGAGTACTCTTAAAATTTTATGTTGGAAAGAGAGAACGAACCTCGTATATGGCAGGTAAGTGTCTAATGCAAGAAACCTTGGGAACACGATGGAATGACGACTTGACTTGAGGCAAAACTTGAAAACTCTAGGAGCAAACTATGTACTATGCACTTTGACTTTCTTGTAGGCTTGGTGAAACTAATCGAATATCTTCGCTTAATGATAACACTACTTGATGGGATTAGATGAACTTATTAAGTTTAAGAAATGACCATTCACATGTGTTTTTGATATTGATGTTCGCTTGAGAACAAGCAAAGGATTGGCCTGGGGGATTTTGATATGTGTATTTCATATAAGATTTTTATCATGGTTTGATATACATTTTACCTCATTTCTTGTGCGTATATTTCATGTTTTCACCTATTCGTACTTCATTTTAATACTTTTCTAATTCGGAGAACTGCTCTTATTTATTTTCCTTAATAGGGCACGAAAAGGAATTAAAACGGGTTCGAAAATCACTTTCCAAGAGAAAACCAGTTGCCACGACCGTGGTCAATTTGGTCAGATTGTACCTTATTTCCTGAAGCTCACAATGCATGCCACGGGCCACCCGTGCCAGCTAGGTCGTGCCCCTTTTTCATCCTTCTTCGACAGCTAGCACGCGTCGTGCCAGAGTTTCAAAAAACCACCGGCGGGTGCCACAGGCCACCTGTGCCAGTCGGCACGGACCGTGCCCGAACACAGATTCCTTCAGCATTCGCCACGGGCGGGTCGTGTCAACCGACACGGCCCGTGTCGCCGCCCGCCAACAGTCACAGTGCCCGACACGAGCAGGCTGTGCCGATGGTCATGGCATGTGTCGGGCACTTGGAACTCAGCTATAAAAGTCAAATTCAGAATTGAAGGACGGGATCTCAATTGGGTGTCATCCAAGAACCCTAAGAAGACTTCGAAAAGAGAATTCAAGGGATTTTTTTACGCCCCAACCCCCAGATTTCAAATCGAAGAGAATCCAGAGACGATCCTTAATATCGAGACTAAGCTTTTCTTCTCATTTCTGAATTTGTCTTGATTGTAACTTGTTCACATGATATTTTCTAATTGTAACTCCGAATTTATGGAGTAACTCTTGATTCTAGGATTAGAGATTAGCCCATTTGATATGTAGACATTACTTGTTGAATCTATTAAGTTTGATTGTTTCTATTTCAATGATTTGTATGTTTGTGGTACGGATCTACTAATTGAACACTATCTTGATGCCAAAAACATAAGATTCGTATCCCACGAGGATTTGGAGATGAACCGAAAGGAGAATCCAATCCTTCGACCCGTAGAAACCTGAGACGTGGAGAGTCGTCTACGAAAGTAGATCGGTATGCCACGAGGAGCAATAGGCTATCATAGATCTTAATGGATCGATTCCAAATTATTGTCAAACAGTAAAAGAAGGTAATTCATGGGTTGTGGGATCATGTGACAGGAATCTCCTTGGGAAAGCAATCCTTAGCTCTGTCACTCTGAAAGTATACGACAATTGGAACGGATATGCTGGTGTAATTCAAAAAGTTCACATTGGATACCATAGGATAATCTATCTACATAAACAACCTTTAAGAATAAAAAATTAAACATAGATTAAGTATTTACAATCATTTAAGTAAAATTGAAATCCTAGAATCGTTTTTCCCATCAATTCCTTTCGGATTACTCTTCTTTCTTCTTTCTCTCACCTAGCACAATTCTCTCACTCTCTTCTTACCGTTCTCTGATTTTTTTTACTGTTTCAAATTCAACATCCACGATTAATCTAAACAATTGCATTTGTTTAATATACTAGTACTTAACCACCAATTCCTGTGGATTTGATCTTTTTATTATTTAATGACATTCCGTGCACTTGCGAATTGCACACATCAAAAATGACAGGAGAGGAAGAGAGAGGCTCATTAAATTACAGATGGAATTCCATCACTGAGTGTATAGTTTAAAGTAGCTTTTCCTCCTCCTATCTTTCCATCAAAGTAAACCCATATGCAAAAAACTGAAAGTTTAGAGTCTGGTTAAACGATTTCTAATGAAGCTCCAGCATCACAAAACAACTTGCAAACTTGCAGGGAAGAAGTAAATACAACTATCAACTTCAGCTATTCACCATTAACCAATAAAAAATGGCTAGTTTCTGCCAAAAAGAATGGTAATTAAAAAATTATGATATACTTTTTCTCCCGTAAAATCATCACTTGAACTATTGTGTGCTATTTTCACCAGTATCCTTGAATTTTTAATTCCTAACATATATAGCTTCCTGTAATGACCTGATCACAATAGATAGAGACGTTTGCTTGCTACCTGAATAATATTAGACTCAGTTGGAAAACTTGGGACAAAAAGGGACTGAAGTGGGTTGAATTTAGATGAGATTAGAGGGGAGGGATGGATAGTTCGGGTAAGGTGCACCAAGATTGACTGACATGGACGGGATGAGACCAAGGTAACAAGGAGTAAAGGACAGAGTTGAAACAAGGAGTAAAGGACGGAGTTGAAACAAGCTAGAGGGGCAACAAGTCATCACCTAGAAATTGTCTTTTGGCTTTGACTACGCTAATTAATGTAGCAGATCAAGAACCGTATCCCCTATAATGTTTCCCTGAATTCCCTTTATATAAGCCTCAAAATGAGCACCCAACCACTGATTATAAGATTCATGGTTTTGAAGATGGAATCAACATTCGGCCCTCTGATTTTAACTGATGACAGAGTGACCAGACATAGTTGTCATTGTAGTTATTAGTTAACTTCCCTCGATTTTATCCCAGGTTCCTGTCGATTACCTACTTAGGACACATGCCCCTCATCTCATCAATCCCAAGCAAGTGGTTAGTTTTATCTACATTATTTATTTGCCTTCGTATTATGTTCCATGAAGCATGTGCATGGACCGCTACATCTCCATCAGAATTCGAATGTAGTGCTAAATATGCAAGAGTTCGCGTTGCAGGGTCCGACTGTAACGTCTCGACAAGGACCGCTATATCCCCATGAGAACTCGGGTGTAGTGCTAAATAGGCACGAGTTCTCATACCATGAGTTGGATAAGAACAAATATTATAAGAAAACTAATAGTCCAAGATTTGGAACATGAAACATAGGAACCCTCACTCGTAAATCAATGGAGGTAGTAGATGCGATGATTAGGAGAAGAATTAGTATTTTGTGTGTACAAGAAACAAAATGGGTA
>JBBUKS010000073.1:6524934-6545200 GCA_038050645.1 Hedychium gardnerianum | reverse complement strand
TAGGTTAATGAATTATAACTTTAGGTTATTTAAATCTTAACTTAGGTCAATTAATTCCAACCTTAAGTTTAATGAATTTAATCAACTCCCAACTTAATTGATATTCCAAACAGGTCTTCCAAAAGCCTGTTATTTATATCTCCGTAAACTCCCTTATTAGCTCCGATTAAATTCAGAAAAATTTCTAAAAATCCCTAAAAATTTCTTTAAACTTATTTCTCAGTCAATGCATATTATTTTATTATTTTTAATTATCGTATTTAATAGAAACTCCCTACAAGCAAATTTTTTGAGTTTTCATAATTCAAGACATCATATATATGGAGTTTTGTTAGAAACTCCCTAACTCGTATTTTCGAAACCATAGGGATCAAATAAAAAATATTTCATCTTTTGATATTTCTCATAAATATTTGATTAATCAAGTAGGTAAAAATTTATTTTGGATTCCAAAATTGATTTTAACTTATTAATTCTTTGTATTAGAATTATAAGAATAGAATGAAAAAGTTTTGTTTTATTTGTTTCTGTATGAAAATACTGTGAAAATATTATATTTTGTGATAGAATTGAATGGATACTATTGTTGGATAAAATTTCAAAAGTTTTATTGTTACAGATATTTTTTAATAATTTTTTAAGTGAAAACGAATTTCATAATTTATAAAATCTTAGAAAATGAATTTTCCACATAAATTATTTTTTATAAGAAAATAGACATTTATTTTTATGGAAAAACATTTCTGTTATGCATCAATAATTAATTTTTTTGAAAAGAAAAATATTTCTGTCGATGATGTATTTTTTCCTTTTTAGAAAAAAAAATCAATTTTTTTTGATAAATATAATATTTTTGTAAGTTTTTAAGTAAATTCGAAATTAGAAAATGGTTTTTAAATGTTTTTTCATGAAATTTATTTTGTGTAATTCAGAAGAGAGTATTCCTTATACATAAGAATTTCATCTGATTTTTCTTTATATTTTACTCTTTTTTTTACCTCCCGCATGTTTTTTTATGTGATCAAAGGGGGAGAAAAATGTTAAGGGATATAATTTGATAAATGTTATGCACCTATCTTATCTTAATTACTTGTTATTTTACCCTAACTTAACTTGGGTTGATTCACATCAAAAAGAGGGGGATTATAAGTACCCCGGGGTTTGGTTTTGATGTGTTTAATCAACCAAAGCTAAGTTAGGCCTGCGAGAATTTGATTTTGTGTGTCTAAGTGTGCAGGAACTTAGGATACACAAAAGGGATCGAGCGAAAAATGTAGCAAACGAGAAGGAGGGCATGGAAAGGGAGTTGACGGGCTGAGCGCCTCAAAGAGATGAGGAGCTACGAATGAGTACACCGGTGGAGCGAGAAGGGCGCATGAGGTGCATCCAAGGGACAAGAAATCAGGAAGAAGGCTGCTCGGGAAGAAAGGCGGAGTTGAGTTTGGGTGAGCTCAATTCCGGATGTTCAGACTATCACCCAAGCAAGCAGAAGTCAGAGAATGGTCAACATGAAAGTTGACCATTCCAGGCAGACCAAATTAACTAAGGCTCCCCGGATCTAGGCACCCCGAATGAGTCGAGGCACCTCGAATGCCTTGGAGCCATTGTGAAGCAGATAAAAGCGGCGTCCACATCAGTGGAACTCCATGTGCCTCCAGTGACTCCAGGAACCTCCAATGTCGATAGATTAGCAGAAGCCCGTTGAGAAGTGGATGATGGTTTAGCTAGTTGGAGGCACCTCCAATCATCTGAGGCGCCTCTGAAATGTCACGTTAGCAAAACGGTCATTTCAACCAGTAGGCTATAAATAGAGGTCTTGTACTCTGAGTTCGACAACACACTCTGTATTTCAGTTCTAGATTTATACTTGTCTATCGTGGTTTCAATTTCTGTGAGAGGCTACTCCACCTTCGACGTTTGTTCGCAGAAGGAGTTGATTTAGTAAAGCTTTTCAGTGCCTTGGACTAGCAACCTCCCGGTTACAAACCAAATAAAACTCTTTGCCTTTTATTTTATTTTATGTTTTTTTTATTTATTCATCAATTAGTGTGTGTCCTTGCTAAGTAAGTTAGCAAGAGAAATAGACTTTACTTGCAGGTCACTATTCACCCCCTCTAGTCGTTCCACCCGAAACCTACATTCGGCTTGCCCTTGGAGCACTCTGCTGACCCGACACTCTTATACTCGGCTAACTCGATAGTTGGGAGACTCTGCTACTCAACCGACTTAGTAGTCAGGCGACACAACCACCCACTCAGCAAGGCAACTTGGCAACTCGGACAAGTCGCAAATCAGCAGTTGGGTGACATCTCGACTCATACTCGGCACTCCACTTTCATCTCTGCTCGAACCACCGGAAGCTCAACCGAACCTGATAGCTTGAGATTATCCGTTCAGGCCACACAATAGATAAGTTGAAGTTGAATTTCAATTTTAATTTAGCAATTTCCCCTCTATCTCCGGTAACACTAGAAAAAAAACCGCGAAAAGCAACAGATTTAGCGATGAAAAACAAATTCTATCACTAATTAGTGACAGAAAGCAAATTTCGTTGCTAACACCATCACTATTGAGGGGATGGGAAACCCTAAACCCTAAATTTGATCCTCATTTCACGATGAAATATAAATTTCATCGCTAGTTAGTGGCGATATAAAAGTTTCATCGCTAATTAGCGATGGAATGAAAGTTTCGTTGCTATAATAGCGACAAAATTTATATTTTGTCGCAAAATTTGTGATTTTAGGTTTTCCCGGTTATTTTTCCCCCTATCTTCTCTCCCGAACTCTCCTTTTCTCTCACTCTGATCGCCGGCCCATAGCTTCTCCGGCATGCAAGTAAGCTAGATCTTTCCCTCTCCTCTCTCTTCGGCTCGGGTCTCGGCCAGGCGACCTTGAGGTGGCTGCGGTTGGCGTGGTCGATCGCGACTACGCGTGGTCGGCCACGGCTGGCTTAGGAAATGAACTGGTTCATCGTAAATATCTAAATTTATGTATGAGATGAGATCTTTCTAGACATCAAATATACTAGTAAGGGCTCATTTTATGTAAATGTTGTTGTAAATAGCAAAATTTTGTTTTTTTATCTTCAGATATACTACTGCATTTTCTCCGGCACGATCTTCAGGTATACTAGTAGTTAAAACTTAATGTTTATTTTAAATTTAAGTGTTATTGATAGTACAAATAGTTTAAGTGTTTAAATTTAGGTTTAAACTATATGTAAGATTAGTTTAGTTTAAGTTTAAGTGTTTAAAATTAGGTTTAAACTATATGCATGATTAGTTTAGTTTAAGTTTTTCATTATTTTAAACTAAAATCAAACTCTTTAGTGGAATATTTATACGTTTATTAATGATAAAACTTTTTTTTCTCATTAGGATACAATGTACATTAATAAAGCATGGATATACAATAGGTTAGAAAATGGTTTCATAACCTCAGAATATTTTGTGAAATTCGCTAAGTCTCACCTAGAATGTATGAATAATGCAGAGTTAAAGTGTTTGTGTAATAATTGCAAATGTAGAAATACAACTTTCCATGATGAAGATACCCTGAAAGTACATCTATGTAGAAATGATTTTGTTCTAAATTACTACAATTGATATTGTCTTGGAGAACCGTATGTATTTGATCCAATTGGACCTTTCGTTGCTTCATCATCTTGCTCGATTGCGCCATAGGAATCATCAAGGCATGTGAATGCAATGCAATCAATGGTCTACGATGCAATGAATGCAATTGATCGTTCACACTAGGCAGATGAAATACCGACACTAGAAGTTCAGAAACTATATGACATGTTAAAGGCTAGTGAAAGAGAAATGTAGGAAGACATTCTTTCTGGATATTCTCAACTATCAGCTACTATAAGATTATTGAACATGAAGGCAGAATATCATTTCTCTTAACGATGTTATGATGACATGTGTCAATTGATGTCAGAGTTGCTCCCCACTGATAACTGCATGACTAATAGCTTCTACAATACAAAGAAATTGATTAGAGATTTTAGTTTGCTTGTAGAGAAGATTGATTGTTGTATCAATAACTACATGATATTTTGAAATGAAGATAGTGAATTGATGGAATGCAAGATGTGTAATCACCCTCATTATAAGCAGCGTAGTCAACACTTGTATGTATCTCTTGGGAAGAAGAAGAAAAATATTCTATTGAAAGTTATGTATTACTTCTCGTTAACTGCTAGACTTCAACACTTGTATGTATCTCCTGCAATAGCAAGCCATATGAGGTGACATCATGAGCATGTACACGAAGGAGATATAATGTGTCATCTTTGTGATTCCCCTTCTTGGAAGCATCTAGATACAATATTTCTCTTCTTTGAAATGAAACCACGTAATGTGAGACTTGAACTTTCTACAGATGAATTTCAGTCATTTGGGAGTTATGGACAACAATATTCATCTTATCCGGTTATATTAACATCGTATAACTTACCACCATGGATGTATATGAAAGACGAATTTATCTTCCTTACTGTGTTTATTCCAAGTCCTCAGAATCCAAAAGGGTAAATAGATATTTTTTTTATAATCTACTTATGACATTCCAAGTAAAATAAATTTTATAATATATGCTGCTTTGTTATGGATAATTAGTGATTTTTCAGCATACTCAATGTTGTCAGGATGGAGTATGACTAACAAGTTAGTATGTCCACATTGAATGATTAAGTCTGATGCATTTTCATTGCCTTGTGTGGGAAGATATCTTGGTTCGATAATCAACATAAATTTTTACTTGTTGATCACTCATTCCGACAAAATAAGAAAATTTTCAAAAAGAATGAAATGGTCAAGAAACTTCCCCCAGCAATAAAGTCAGGTGAAGAAGTTCTTGACAAAATTAACAGCTTTGAATTTTTACCAGTATATCAGGATGTTTCTGATGAAATAAATAAGTACATTGTTAGAGTGTGCAAGTGTGGTTAGAGGAAAAGAAGTATATTTTGGGAGTTGTCATATTGGAAGTATCTTCTAATTCGGTATAATTTAGAGGTGATGTATGTTGAGAAAAATTATTTTAATAATATCTTCAATACATTGATGAATGTTTATGGAAAAACTAAAGACAACAAAATCACGCTAGGTGAACGATCGTAGAATATCAAATTTGCAAGATGAAAGGATAAAAAAATCTTACATCAGGATCTCTCCGTAACATAGCATCCTACTCTAGTTACTATATAAATGACTTTAAAGTTCACATAGCCCGATGCGATTCATAAAGGCTTACCTATAATTCTGGTGTTTGCATTAAAGGAACTATCAACAACAATGATCCTGGATGTGATTACTATGATAGACTTGAGGAAATCATTGAGGTTGAGTATCCTGCATTACCCTTAAAAAGGCGTGTATTGTTTAGATGTTCATAGCATGATCCGACTTCAAGAATAGGTACTAGAATACATCCAAACTATAAGTTAATTGATGTTAACAAAAACAAAAGATTCAACAAGATTGAATATTTCATTTTTGTGGTACAAACTACTCAAGTATTCTATCTTGAATATCCAACGAAGAGAAGAAGACCTAATGAGTGGTTGTAGTTTGTCAAATGAAAGCTCGGTCGATCATAGAAACATCGAACACTATCACTGTCCAAAACCATAATGCATATCAAAGTGAAGAAGTCGAGAACCACTCAGTTGATTCTAAAATTCAATCAACATCACAATTACTTATAGATGTTAATACCACTTATGAGGAAATAGATGATGGAGAGATGTCCAACAGTGAGGAGCTTGATGTACCAATAAAGTCTAGCGATGAAAACTTATAAAATGTTAATGTAATTGATTCAGATTGACATGATGTTTAAAAACTAGAATTATTATCATAGAACATTATATGAAAATACTTGTCTTAACATGTACATCTCCCTAGTTATAGCATAGAAGACATTATTGTTTCTCATATTATGTGTTATACTGTGATTTTGCATATATATAATCATGTCAAACATTCCAGTAGCACAGGGTGGCCGGACTGTCTTGAGGGTTTCTGGTGATTGGTAAGTAGTTATGTATTTAGTAATTTCAGTACTTACTACTCTTTTTATTTATCACATATTTCTTAGTAATTACATATTTTTTCATGCGACTTCCTTCCAAATGGACACAAGGTCACAACGTACATATCTAAAAAATTCAAAGAATGGATGTGCACTATTGGTACTACATGGATGCATGTAAACCAACAATTGAATTTTTTTTACTATGGTGATTTTTTGATAAGTATTTTGAATATAAATAGAACATTTGTGTAGTATAAATTTCTTTTGATACTAATTCTCTCAATATTGTTGTAGAAATTATATATTTGGGAGGAGAGCCACGACATCGAATTTAAAGAAACATGGAACATCTACTGCGCTAAACTTTACAAGGACTTATTATATAAGTAGAGGAGGAGGGGAACCAGGCCATTCGAGGTGCCTATTGATATTTGGGAGGCTTGGAGAGCCCTTTGGGCTGCCGAGAGATGACAGTCAAATTCAGCGATTACTCCAAGCAATCGCAAGACTGAGCTTACTGGGCCAAGCATTGGATCCACAAAGAATACTATTAGATCTTATTCTATTGTTGAGCATATCGTAGACTTGATAAGTTTGTTAATTTAATGTTTAGGAAAAAAATTTATTGCTATTATTGACCTTGTTTTAATGTACTTTCATTTTTTTCATGCAGGCTGATGAATTACAGAGACCTCCCACTTGTTGGGAGGTATTTAACAAGACGTATAAGAAGAAGGATGACACATTTATTGATCCACGATCCCAAGAAGTCAACGTAAGAATATTAACTTTATCCAATTACACAATTATCATTCAATATATTTAGAGACTATATGTGAATATTAATTATTTATTTATTTTTTCACAGGATGAAATGACAAATAGAATTGCACAGGTATCTCAGCCTGCTACACAGGGAGAGGAGTCACATACTCTATCTACTGATGTGATTAATGACATTTATTATGATGTCATTGGTGGAAGGAAGAAGACCTCCCTTTACAATTTTGGCTCCCAAGTCAAACTTGTCTTTGATCCTATGAGAGTTCCTCTTGGGATCAGGGGTCATCCTAGTTCCTCGTCATCTAGTGAGGTACAAGCATTGCGATAAGAAAATTAAGAATTTAGGACTCGAGTCGTGACATTGGAGTAGTCGATGATTGCTTGGGACGCTAGAGCTGAGGAGATGTATCGCCATATGTGTGCCATGGTAGCTCAGTTCACTACGATGCAGGAGCCACAGTCGCATCGTTTTGAGTCCTAGGATACCGAGGATCCCGACGATACCCTTGATGAGTAGCTCATTTTGAGGTGTGTTATCATATAACTTAGTTTTTTGTTTATCTTATGTTTTAATGAAAAATATTGCTATTATTTTTTCAATTATATACATCTTTATTTGTATTATATTTGTTCTTGATCCATTTTAGTCGATGATATTTCTATCACTATCTACAGATATCCAAAGATTTTAAACTAAGGTATGTTTTTTTTTAAAAAAATATAAAATTTGTGTTTATCAATTTATGTATTTTTATGATAAGTAGTTATTTCTTATGTAGTTTAACTCCAAAAATTATTGTTGTATTCATAACCTATCATCTCTTATTTTTTGCAGGATTGAAGATGATTTTGTATTAGATTTTGAGTTGGATGTCTTGTATTAGATGTTATAGATTGTTGTGTTGGACTTCTCTGGATTGTATTCAGATATTTTGTTTATGTCGTTTGTTATGTTCAGATTGGATAGAATTTAATTTTATTATTGTTTGTCATGTTTTGGATGTTGTCTTTGGATTGTATCGTTAGACTTATTTATTATGTTTGAATTGGATGTTATGGTGATTAGTTCTGTAATGTAAATATTGTGTTGTTTAATTCTATCATGTAAACGTGTTGTGATAATCATCGTTTGTGATGGTTTATTGATTGTTATACTTTATGTAAATAGGGAAAATGCTAAAACGGAGAGGTTCTCCCCAAAATTTGTCAAATTTAGTGACGAAAATTTATAATTCCGTCACTATTTTTATGATACATAGGCAGGAAAATTATTTGAGATTAGTGATGAAATTATATTTTTGTCGCTAATTAGCGACAGAAATATAAATTATTTGTCGCTAAATTTAAGATAATTACACAATAAAATAGTGAAATTCAGCGACGGAATTTATATTTCGTCGCTAATAATAATGATGAAAATATAAATTTCGTTGCTAATAATAGCGACAGAATTTAAATTCCGTCACTAATAATAGTGACAAAATTTAAATTCTGTCGCTAATGTACAGTAGCGACCCAAAAAGTGGAGACGGAAAGATTCGATTATGATTAGCAACCGATTAACGACGGATAGATATCGTCGTTAATTGTGGGATCTTTTGTTGTGCAACAAGATTGTCCATCAGAAACATCACCCAAATTTAAAAATATAGATTGCTTAAATCATGTATTCAAATTTGAAAAGATATTCTATGATCTAAAACAACACTTCGTGCTTGTGAAAAAATACCTAGTTCCTAAAGACTATAGAAGAGGCTAAAATTGACCTGATACTATTTATAAAAGTCTATGATAATGACATCTCCATTACTCAAGTATATGCCAATGACATTATTTTTGGTTCAACAAATACAAAGGTTTTAAATGAATTCAAAACTTTAATAGAGAATGAATTTGAAATGAGTATCGTATGAGAATTAGTGTTCTTTAATTTTTAGAGCTAAACAAACTAAGACAGATAACCATGTACTCTAGAAAAATTATACAAAGGAACTAATTAAAGAATTTATAATGGAAAATTTTAAAGAGATTGCTATACCAATGACCACATACACTAACTTTGATCATGATCCCAAATGCAAACCTTAATTGCATTAAGTTAGATCATGATCCTTCTCCAAGAGCTACACAATCACAATTGAATTAACTAGTTTGGATGTGCTAGATGAGAACACATCCTTATCCAAGCTAGTCTGAGAACTCATTATTTTAAGAACAACAAGGTAAAAGAAAGACAGAAGGATTGTTTAACAAATTGCCTTATACCATAAAACTGTTTAAAATAAATATTCAGACTTTCTTTATAATTTTATTAAAGATCTTAAATTTTGAATAAATATAAATAAATTTAAGAGATCATAGTTTAATGACATATGTTTTTTAAAAAATAAACTTTTGAGGATGAGTTTTATATGAAACTCCTTGATAAAATAATTAAGTTTTTTTCTTGATTTGATTTGGTTCCGTTTTGATTCTATTTAAATAAAAATATTTTTTTTTATTTTGGTTTAGAGCTGAAAAGAGGGGAGAGTATTTTTGGAATTAAGGATGTATTTTGATAAATATAAAATCTTTGAGAATTTCGGAATTTTAAATGCACCTTTAATAAAAAGTTGAAAGAAATATTCATACATTCTTTATTAGAATATATATATATATATATATAACTTTATTTAAAAAAATAATTACGCACCTAAACCATAAACTTTTATCTATCAAAAGAAATATAAAACAACCACTTGAAAAAAGAAACGTCTAAAAAATAAAATAAATCAATCTTTCAAACTTAGAGTGATTCATTAAATCACTCCTCTTTTTTAAAATTTTAATTATTTTAATCAACTTTATATATATAAAGTTGCATGGTCATAAATAAACTTGGAGGATTCATATCACCCAACTTCCATCTGAACCATTTAATAAAGAGCATAACTCTCACATCATCCCCAACTAGGCCACCTTTTCTAGCTCTAAAGCAATAGACCTCACACCATTCTCCGCATTCTTCTTCTTTTTTCTCTATATAAATTCTCCCATATGGCCACCAACAGCTTCATATCAATCAAAGGCCCCATGGAATTTAGAGCTCGCTTCTCGGTCCTTTGCTTAGTCTTCTTCTTTTGCTGCATCTTCTTGTGCTCTTCTTCCTTGGCTCGCCATGAAGTGAGAGATGGTACAGTGCTAGTGACTGGCACTGTCTATTGCGATACTTGTTTTCGACAAACCATTTCCAAGTATACTCAGTTCATCTCAGGTTATGTCATCTTCATCCTCCTTCTTTGTATTATGATGTAAAAGAACATCCCATTTTGAAAAACAAAATATATATATTCATCTATAAGTTTCTATCTAAAATATACCTCTTATATATACTCTACATGCAGCTCTAAGACTAAAGCTGCTCCAACTTCTACTACATCTTAGAGCACTCCATTTTTAAAATTGAAGTTGCTTTCTTATAATACTTGTAACGTTGGACCACCCGTTAAGATTCATTTATATTTTTTGATTTATTAGTGATTGATAGAAGATTTTTGTGAGATTGACCGATCACTTTTAATATTAATTAATCAAATTATAAGAACTAAATATCTAGATTACTAAAAAAAGTTATAATTGTCTATCTAAAATATCTTGTAAAACTATTTCAACCTTGAAGTTGCTTTGATTAAAATTGTACCATCTTAAAATTGTTTTGGTTAAATTTTTTAAAATTGGAGCAAATTTAAAGTTACTTGTTGATGATTCTTTAGTTATATCAACGAAGAATAAATTATATCTTGAATAGGAAATTATAAATGAAATATTATTTTAATGTTTTTTTTTATAAAAATATGTTTAAAGTTACTTTGAAATTGCTTTGGTTTCAAAGTTGGAGCTGCTTTTTACTTCATCTTAAATTTGATCTAGGGTGGGTTTGACCAAAGATACTCTAGGTGATTATGCTAATGATTCTTTAGTTATATATCAATTGAGACATCATTCGCTCCCGGGGCATGTACGATAGTAAGAGATAGGACGGACTTTCATGCAACGTTCGCGAGTTCGAAACTCACTTAGAGCACCTCATGCGCTCACGGTATTCGAATTACTCATGATGTTGGGTCGTCCATGACCCATTTGAGTTTTTTAAATTTACTCTATTAGTTAGTAAAAACTTTTGTAAGATCAAATTAATCATTTCAAAAATTAAACGGTTCGAATTGTTGGATAAATATATTTTTTTTTGTAAGATTATTTTGTTAGATCATATCATGTAATTGTATGTCACAAGATTATGCAAGTGCAGGTGGTTGGGTGGCAGTGGAGTGTGGAAGTTCAAGCTCAAACAGTCATAGCTACCGGACGGTGGTCAGGACCAACCGACGAGGAGCCTTTCGAGCTCACCTGCCGCCCAACATCAGTGGCGACCGCCTCCACTCGCTCGAGTCCTGCGTTATCAAGCTCATCAAAACCAACCAGCCCTTCTGCGCGGTTGCGTCCTCCGCCACCGTCCCTCGCCGGCTCCGACTCAAGTCCAGGCGACACGGCGTCCACGTCTACTCCGCCGGATTCTTCAGCTTCAAGCCGCTGAACCAGCCGGAGATGTGCTCCCAGAAGCCGGTACCGTTCGGAGACCAGAAGGCGCCGGTGGCGGAGCAGACCGGCACCGGGGGGTTCTTCCCTCCGCTTCCGCCCTTCAACTTACTGCCGCCGCTGCTGCCGAGCTCACCGCCAGCCTCCTCGGCTCTCCTGCCGCCATTATTTCCTCTGCATCCACCTTCCACGCCGGTTAACTTTCCTCCGCCAGCCGATACGGCGATCGCACCGCCCCGGTCAGGATGGGGCCAGCTATTCCCTCCGGCGACGCCACTAGTCCTTCCTTTTCCTAGGCTCCCCGGCCTTCCGCCGGCGTTTCCTTCCGAGAAGCAGACATCGCCATGACTGGAGTTGTTTTAAATGATGTTGCTGTGCAATTAAATAAATCCTCTAACTAGTTTTCATTATCCCTGTTTATGTTACCTGGAAGGACTGAAATAAAAATTAGAAAAAGTTTTCGGCGAGAATTTTTTTTTAGCTTTTATGTTTATTTCGTAAAACATAATGGATTACTCGGCCTTTTAATTATTTATCTATTATAAAATAATAAATAAATGTAATTTAGAATTCATCCGTGATCATTTTTTTTTAAAATTATTGTCCAAATTAGACGGAATGCGTCTTTCCTTTCTTGTATTTTTTTATTTTTCTCATGCTCATGGCCGTGGAAGGCCCTACGCGACTGTCTCGCGCCGCCCCGTGCAACCATGGGTCGCGTTATGGTAGTCGCCTTGCACGACCGTCTCATATAATAAGACCCAACATGACTAATTTTTTTTTCTCTTCCTTTTTCAGATTCTTTTTTTTTTCTTACTTTTTCTCTAAGGCTATGTTTACTTAGATAGAGGGATGAGAGAAAGAAAGAAATTGCCGGTGGAAAAAAATCCATAAAAAAGAATAAGAGAAAAAAAAATAATCCGTGAGTGAGAAAAAAGAAAAAACTTTGCAAAAAAGGAAAGAGATGGAAAGAGATCTCCTATTACCGATTCAAAGACACAATTCATAATTATATGGTCGGATCTGTTCTCTATATATACCTTTTCTTTCAATAATAATTTCATGGAAAATGGAAGTGAGACATTTGTTTAGTTTGTTCTTGTTCTAGAATTGCATACAACTTTTCTAGAAGGATGGATTGTGTTTTTGAATCGGTAACAAGTGATGCTAACGGAAAGGAGGGCGGCTTTGGCGAAAGAGGGGAGGAAAAGGGAGGTGGTGGTCAGGTTTTAGGTTTTTGTGGCAATTGTTGGTGGACCGGCTTAACTAGGAGGGTGGCGGAGGCGAGGAAGGTGAAGAAGGAGGAGGTTGACACAGAGAGGATGGGAGCCGACGGAGAGGAGGAAGAGCTTGAATAGGGTGAGCTAGGCGAGGAATAGGGCGAGCTAAGTGAATGGTGAAGAAGTACATTGGGAGGAAAAGGGAGGAGGCAGATAATAGGGAGGAGGAATAGGAACCATAGCCTGTTGGATTTTGTCTGGGAGGCGATGAAGCGAGCGTCGATCATTGCCGCAATCACCCATAGAACCACCTTCTCGTCGCCTTCAGCTCTTCCATCTCTACTCTTCTGACTTCTCCTCGCGATCGCAAGTGAGGTCAATTGCGACTATGAGAAATAATTGTATAGAAAGGAAATTACTTTCCACCCGATTTAGACGGAAGCAAAATTTATGAAAAAATAATCTGTTAATGAATTTATAAATTCAACTGTCCATTAGGTAAATAAAAAAAAAGAAAAATAATTCTTTTTTTTTTGAAGTAAATAAGAGAAATGAATATAATCCATCCTTTTTTACGAAGTAAATAAAGGAAACAAATTTATCATGAATTTTTTCCCCTAGTTTGTATTTTCTTTCTCCCAAGTAAACAGAGCATAATTTTTTTTATTTAGATTTCTTTTTTTTCCTCAATCCATACCTCAGAGTAAACAACATCAATGATATTTATGTTATATCATATCTTATAGTTTTAAGGTAAAAAATAAAAAGCCCCTAACTATTAGAATTGTTAAATAATAATAATATGTAAAAGTTAAAACAACACTTCAATATAATTTTAATTTTAAAAATATATTTGTTTTAATATCGTTATCATAATTGTTATAATATATAATAGATGTAGTGTAATTGTTATAACTGTTAAAATAAGTCATCTCAATTTAATATGAAATATTATTAAATCAAAATATTTTTAAACTAATTTTATTAAAATTACCCAAATTTAATTAAAGAGTTAAAATCTCTTTCAGGCTATTATACATGATATTACGTTGTTGTTGTACTGTTATAGCAATTATTATATAACTGATACAGTATTACAGTAGTTATACCATAGTTGCTATAATAATTTTCGTCAAGTTAAAATGATTTTAGTTAAATTAAGTAATTTTGATAAAGCTAATAAAGAATATTTTTATTTTTGAACTTTAAAAAAGAGTCAATTTATTTTAATACGTTGTAACAAATAAGTCATAACTGAAATAAATAATAATATTTTTGAAATGAAAAATTCAAATAATTAAGGGTTCTTTTTAATTTTTATCTTAATTTTAATTTTAGGATGTGTTTAGTTTAAGTTATCATACATAATTTTAATTACATGATTATTACATTTACTAATTTCGAAAGTATATTATATATATATATTATAATATGCGCTAGGATTCTTGGCGGAGTGAGTCAGGAAAATCGTGTCTTCATGAGTGGAATGCTGATTGGGTTCTTCGCGGAGTAGAGACAACTTCAAACGCCGGAAGAGTTTCGCAGAACAACTTCGAACGTTGAAAGGATGCTGCCTTTGCTAGGGTTTCGCGATCGGGTAGGTTTCACGAAGATGAGTTTTCCGATCATGAGTGAGTTTCGTGAAGATGAGTAATAATAGGGCGATTTGACATTTAATTAATTGTTTGGAGTATTTTGTCCCAAATGATAAATATCGGAGGATATTTTTGGTCAAAAAATTTAGTTAACCCCCAAATTAAGAAAAATCTTACTTTTCTAAGATTTTCCTATTCCGAGTTACATGCTCTTTTTACTAACGTATCGAATATGGATCATTACTCAGGAATCGCCGATTACCTAAACTAAACAAAATTTTCGTTGATAATCTTAGACGGATAATCAAAATTATCAAGAATAACCCTCAACTGAACACATCCTTAATTTTTTAACATTAAGGACATCAACTTTGCTTTGCCATTGATCTTTTAAATTATTCATTTTACCCTCGAATATATTTTCCAAATTTTCACTTTGCCCCCCCCTAAAGTTTTCCAATTACACACTTTGCTCTCTATAATTTTCTTAATTCTCATTTCAGCCTATATATAATTACCAGCCACACAACTTTTCTCCTGAAGTTAGAGAAATCTCTTACAGGTAATCTTCTTATAAAGAGTAGAAGTTAACATAAGAAGAGGAGAGCACAAGCAAAAGGAACTGGAAGTTCTGAACTACGTAAATCGTCTTCTTTGATTTTTCTTCGTGCATGCTTTGTATACTATCACGGTTATACAATCAAGCACATAAACGAGCATTCGGTTACATGACCACTCAATGCCAAGCATATGATTAGAGGTGCGGTTTAGTAAGATGCAAAGGTTGTTTCATGCATGCTTACAGACGCAAGAACCAATGGGAACGACATTGCCAACCGATGAACACTAGTTGAACTCCCATTACTTGATACTCTAGATTGATGTCGCACTATGCAAAGGATTCAGATGGGTTGGCTTGTGTAGTGAGTTCATTGAGCATGATAACATTGAGAGTGTAAGATTGTAAATAAAATTTTATATTAAAAATATACGAAAAATATCATGAATTTATAAGGGAAAGACATTTTCATTAATATGAGGTCTTTTGGATAGAGTCCAAGAGCAAAATCATGAAGGCCTAGACCCAAAGTGGACAATATCATATTATTATGAAGATATCTAAATTTCTTCGGTCCTAATAATTGGTATTAGAGTCCGGACTGTTAGAAAGTTTAACCGCTGACTGTGCACAAGAGATAGCTCTAATCGAGTCATATGAGTAAAATATTGACCTCAAACAAAGGAAGTAGGGGCTCCCGTATCTGGATCAAGAGGACCAGACACAAGACAGAAAAGTCTTAGTTGCGGTTAGGCAAGAAAGTCTTAGCAAGTCGGGTGGACCGAGGGGCAAGAAGTCCTGGTGGATCGAGGGACATGAAGTCTTGGTGGATCGAGGTTCGGACGAGGGACTCTGTGGTCCTTCGTTTGAGGGAGGATTATTGGGGTTGCAAGGTTGCAAACAAAGTCCCATATTGAAAACACATGGGAAAGATCATAGTCTTATAAGAGAAAGACATCTCCATTAGTATAAGACATTTTAGGTTGAGCCCAAGAGCAAAACCATGAGGGCCTAGGCTCAAAGTGGATAATATCATATAATTGTGGAGATATCTAAATTCCTTCGGTCCTAATAGACAAGATGATCAAAAAACCTTTCACTCGCACATTCGAACTCACCTTAGTTATGGATGTTGATCCTATCTGGGAGTGTGGACCCACTAGTGAGTTGTGGCTGATATTGACTAGGTTGTTGACCACGATGATAAAGTCAAGAGAAAGAGACTAAAGCTAGAAGATCCCGCCCCGAGTCCTTACCAAGCAAGAGAACAAGAGGAGAGAAAAGAGTGTTAGAAGGGAGGTCAGGAAGTACCTGATCCGTCCATCCCCACTACAAAAAAGTAGCAAATTTGTGACGAAATTTTTTTCGTCGCGAATAACTCGTTGCCAAATTCTGCGATGAATGTTTTATTCGTCACAAAATTCGTTGCTATTTTGCGAGGAAAAAATATTCATCGCAAAATTCACTAAATGCAAATCTGCGATGAAAATCCATTTTTTTCGGAGAACTGTGACAAATTCCATTTTCATCGCAGATCTATAATGAAAATGGATTTGTCGCAGATCTATGACAAAATTGGAATTCGACGAATCCTATTTTTGTCGAAGATCTGCACGAACCCCAGATTCATCACAGATACGTGACAAATCTCAATTTCGTCGCAAATCTGCGATGAAAATAGGATTCGTCATAGAATTATGATGCATAGTAATTTTACGATAATTTGGCGATAAATCCATTTTCATCGCCAAATTCATCGCAAAATACTATTTTTTTCTTCTTCCAAAAACTACCAATTTCAACCATGTATCTTATATACATAATACATCACATCCTACACAATTACAAACCAAATCCATACACATCCTATTTAACATCCACATATTCAACGTACACATCCTATTTTATATCCACATATTCAACATACACATCCTATTTTATACATCCTACACATTTCCAAACCAAATCCATACACATCCTATTTAACATTTCAAACCAAATCTACAATCATACAATTAAAAAACAAACATATCTAAAATAAGTCAAAACAAACATATCAAATCCATGTCATAATATCCAAAAATATCTAATATTCTTCAAGTTCAACAAGTAAATACAAATGAAAATATCTCATACAAACATCTCAATAAATCATCGTTCTTTTCATCCTTGGTCGACACTTTCTTCTCCTCTCATTCTGCTTCTTTTCTTGCATCAAAACAAACAAAAAATATTTGCATAAACAAATAAGAAATTTTTATAAACTAATATAAAACTTAATAGGTAAAGACTTACTTCCTCCGACATGGATCAATTTTCACCAACCATGTTCAAAATAAATTAACAATATTAATAAAAATTATATAAATTAAATATAAAAAATACTAATTCTAAGACAAATAATATTCATACATAAATAAAATCACAAATAACCATCACCACCATCATCATTGTCGTCGTCACCATTAGGGGAACCATAAGTCAGAGGCATCTGACTTGGAGAGGAGGCTAACTGAAGATGTTGCAATATTAAGTCTTGTTGTTGGCGCAATTGCCTTATTTCCTCATCTCTTTGAATCATTTCCCGATCCCTTTGAGTGAGTCTCTCTTTCAATGAGATAACTTCTCCAGTCAAGTTATTAATTTATGTCCTTACTGCTGGTGGGGTGGAAGAAGATATACTAGCAACTCTATGAGTTATGCTCAAAGAACCCATTCTCAATATCCCCCACTCGCCTTTATCCATAAATCTAAATTATTATCAACAGAGGGCTCATATCCGCTGGATTCATTAGTAGCTTGTGAATTTCTCTATGCTAGCTCTAGCTCATCATATTTATCCTATATTGTAATAAGAAAAATTAAAATTAAATTAAATAACAATATGTTAAAAACATATATAATCTTAATTAGATATAATAGAAATGTATATAATATAAAGAGAGAGAAGATACATAACTTGTCTTAAATCTAAGTTATAAATTAAGATCAAAGATTAATCTAAACCTTAACTTCTTTAGTTCTATCCTTGCTCCAAGTCTTATCTTTTTTTTTGAAAGGTGTGGGTGAAAGTGTCTATAAATAATGACTCTCGTCTCATTTCCTTAGTCTAAAAAAATATTGTTAGAAATAATATAATAGTCTGAAATATATTAAAAACAGAGTGGGAGAGTTTAAAAATTTACCAATCTGCAAGTATGCTCGTCGATATTGATAGAGCCTCCCACATATATTGCAGATGAGTTTCCAGAATTATAAGCTTGATTTGCTTTATTATGTTGACTCCTTTGTTTGCTTTCCTCAAATGCCCAATAATTGGAGATTCTAGTCCAATTTTCCTCGGTGACGGAGGATGACTTTTTCCCTTTGGTCTTCGCATGATTAAGTATATGTCGGATGTGATCGTCATATGTTTTTTTTAAAAATCCTCCTGATTTCCAACTCCTCACTAGGATCCCAAGTGATTGACCGCTGCAATTAAAAATAATAATTGATTATATATTAACTTTAATTTCATATATAAACTAAAGGGGATAGGGAATATACTTTGAACTTGTTCCACTAAAGTTCTTTTGTGAGTATTGGAGTGTTTGTATATGTCATAGAATTCCCTCTTCAATGGTTATTCACGATTTTATTAATCTCGTGAATAGTACATATAAAATTATGGAACCTATCATAACATTACAAACAAACAATGTTAAATAATTAAGATAGTTAAAAAAAAAATTTGCCTTTAGTACTTACAAATCTCCGTAGGGGACTATACACTCTCGAGTGTCTTGCATCGTAGCAACCGAGTGTCTAGCGGGTATTGGCGACTCAAGTGGTGAAGGTACCAACGAAGGTGAATGAGAAGGTACTGGCGAAGGTGCATGGGAAGGTCCTGCCTGATCGGGGGGTCATAGGTCCAATGTCAGGCACTGAATCCGACTGGCCAAAACTCCGTCTACGACCACCCAGTTGAAACTATCAACCAAAATACAAAATTAGAATAAAGTAAATAAAAATTTGATGCATAATGAAGAACATGAAAAAACTTACAATATGTATAATGAAGATCTATGAGTGCGCGAAACCTGTGACGAAAAGATGTAACCTCTAATGACCTATAGGAAAAATATAGAGCATACACAGATAAAATATATAAATTTAAGAATGAGACAGTATATAGAAAACTAATTGAGTTACAAATTTTATAAATTTATAGATTAAAACTAAATTTACTCATAAAAAAACTTCCTCTTGTTGATATGCAATGTCTTCCCAACATTCCTCAATTTTTTTTTGTACTTTCATTTTACAAACAACCCACCAATCAATCTTATCATGTTTCAAACTAGGATATGAAGAATAGAATACTTGAATCTCTTGTTATGTCAACACAAATGGTTCATATTTCTTATACAATCTCTTATGATTTATTTCAACCAAATTATAACGTGGATGCACCTTCATTCCTCTGATAGGGTCGAACCAATGATACATAAATAAGATAACTCACATTTCTGAGCAAGGGTATTCTTCCTCTATTATTTCATCCAGCAAACCATAAAAATCATTGCTTGCACCTTCATCATTGGATGACTGAACACAAATCCCACTATTTATTGTAGTCTTCCTCATTCCATATTCTTGAGTATGAAAATTATATCCATTTATGAAATATGTTGGCTAAATGTGTACCATTGCTTTTGGATCTCATGCCAGATGGATTAACAATTCTTGCTCAACGTGAACTTGATTAACATGAACCTAAAGTCAAATGAATATGTTATTCATTTAAAAGTTAAGATATATATAAACCAATTTTAGATTATCTACTTACATATGATTTGAACCATAGTACAAATTCTTCATCACAAAAGTGATTAAACTCATGTGTCAACATTTCAGAATATAAGTTTTAGAAAATCCTATCATAAAAAACATCTGATTAATTAAACATACATCTTTACGACATAAAAAATATAAAGAAATTAGAAATATATACTAACTCATAATATGATGATACTTTTGAATAATTCAGTAAAATATATGTCTGGGCTGCTTGTCATTCTTAACCAGTTAAGTATCTCTTCTTACATGATCCACTTGGTCGACCCAGGTAGTTAAAAATTGAGAATGAGTTCAAATTTGGATCAATAGGACCCTCATCATTTCTTCCCGCTCTCCACCTTTTGCTATGAATGTGAGACTCAAAATAATATGATGCAAATGTTGTTATATCCTCCATAATGTATGCATTAACAATACATGCTTCAACCATTGCCTTATTTTTTTACTTTTTTCTTCAAATGATATAGGAATCTGAATGTAATAAAACGAATTATATTAGATATTAATATATAATAAAATTAGTAATTTTTATTCATGAATTTATGAAGTATAGAAGATGAAAAATTTACTTTTCAAATGGATACATCCATCAAAAATGGACAAGACCTCCAACTTTAGCCTCATATGTCAAGTGAACCAAAAGATGTT
>JBBUKS010000073.1:6510583-6524834 GCA_038050645.1 Hedychium gardnerianum | reverse complement strand
TCGAATTGGACTCAATCCAATAGTTGGATCCATTTGAGTCTAACTCAATGATCTTCCTTCTTGAATGTATAATTAATTTCCATTAATCATCTTTAATGGGTTGAATTTTAGCATATTGGATTAGCTATTAACCCAATAAGTCAATCCATAAGCATTAACCCAATAAGCCTAATCATCTCATAATTGGCTCTTAGGGCTAATACTAACAGCTAGGTCAGGGTAGTGGTTTGGTTTGGGTTTGGTTGTAATTAGGTTGGAATATGGCTTGGGCTTGGCTCGAGTTAAAGTTAATGTAAAATTTAATTATGATTTTGATCCGACTCAAAACACAAATTTGACCTTAGGTTAGATTCAAATTTTACTTTGGGTTAGTTAATTAGGAGTTTCTTAAACCAACTTCCAAGTTGTGGAAAGGCACAGGGTCCTACTTTTGAGTAGCCACTTTCTAAGACAAAGTTAGTAAAAGAATCGATGAACTTGACTAACTTAATACAACCCTTTGGTCTAATTAATTTAGAATGGGGTAAGTTAGTTTTATCTAGTTCCACTTAACTAGATGCATCAGGTAAGATACATTTTATCCAACCTAGACATGTACCTAACTAAGGTTCCCTAATGTACTATCAGCTCAACCCGCACTGATACTAATTTCTATGATCTAATTGCATACTAGAGGGGGTGAAAAGCATTTACAATTTTATGAGGTGAGAGATAACAATTCTAAACCAGAACAAGAGTATACAATGGAAATTAAACTATCTTGTAACAAGCGGAACAAACTCTAACTTAATTAAAACAAATACAACAAATTAGACAATACTTGAATAGCCTTAGCATGCATGGATCAATAGAATACTTAGCACAATAAGCATGCAAGAATCAATAGAATGCTGAGTAGAATCAAGTACACGAGAATTAAACTAAAAATTATTTCTTATTTAAAATCTCTTAGTTCTAGAAACTCTTTGGAGGTGGAGAAACTCTTTAAAAAGAATCTAAAAATTAAGCACAAGTAAATACACAATATGTACAACAACTAAAAAGAAAAAACTTTACGAGCCCTAGTTGCCAATTGAAGTTGAAGTTCGTGAGCGCAACGAGTCAACATAGGAGCACATGAAGAACACTTTTTAAAGAGTAGTAATAGAGATTTGATGATGTGAATAGGTGCCTCGAGCCTCCTTTTATAGAACCCA
This sequence comes from Hedychium gardnerianum, assembly GCA_038050645.1. Taxonomy (NCBI): domain Eukaryota; kingdom Viridiplantae; phylum Streptophyta; class Magnoliopsida; order Zingiberales; family Zingiberaceae; genus Hedychium; species Hedychium gardnerianum. The sequence continues at coordinate 6,523,638 of JBBUKS010000073.1, read as the reverse complement.
TGTTGATGCTGACATGTCACTGTTCTGGTCGACTGGAACCACTCCGGTCTCTTGGATCTTGTTGACTTGGCTAAAAAGTCTATCCCGTCAATAACATTTTTTGTGGTCTCCAATCTTTTGGACTCCTTTCAGGCGCTTGGAGCATGGTCAAACTCTGATCTTGATCGTATCCTCCGAATCACTAGATCACGTCATCTCTGGTTGCTTGGAAACCTTCTCCGATCGCATAGACGCTGAGGTCGCCCCGCTCCTCGCTCCAGTCGATTGGAACCTTCCAACTCCGTTAGTTGAGGCTTATCCCCAGCCAATCACCTGGACTCCATTTCGATCGCCTAAAATAATCGAAATAGCTTCCTTGCACTCATCTGCCCCCACGGGTTGGTGTAGTTGGTACTTGCATGAGTGGTTGCTCCGATAGGTCTTGGAGTCAATTCTAAGCGGGTGCAAAATGTCTCGCTGGGTGCTTAACCTCCCCCATGCAAAGGACTGCTACACTAGGAAAAATGCCTCTCATGATTTACTCCCTTCTAGAGAGTGTGGGGGCGCCATGGAGGAGCTGCTAAGGTGACGGCTTCACCTTTTTTCTCCAATGATAACACTTAATGAGTAACATGGTAGTATTATGAGTAAGCTCACTGATGAGTTCTAATTGCAAATGCACGATCGTCCTCAAGTAGTAAAATTATCATCCTCTGAGACCTTGGAGTCAACTACCAGTCCACATGCAAAGTAGGTTATCTATACTAATTGAATTCGAGAGAATTGTTGTGAAAGCAAACGAAATAAAAAAGCAAAGTGAGAAGTTATGAGAAAATAGGTTTTAAAGACAATTCTAGGACTTTGGTTTACCTCGACAATCATTGATAATGTAGTTATGAATCTCTCTTTTACCTTAATGTCGATCAGGCTTGAAGGTGGTCTATCCTAAGGTACTCAATACTCCCTTTCAAATTTACACCGATGTATCTACCCAAATACGACCTATACTTTCGTGGTAGTTGAACTAGGGAAGATCACTTTCTCTTAGAGGCTCCTGTCACAACCCTGTGATCCCCTAGACCACTACTATTACTTTGTGAGGTCAAATTGGAGTAAACCTCTTATACTCTTTGATAGTCAATGGTATTCTCGAGAGAGTTTGAACTACTTTCATGAACAACCTCTCAAGTATAATTATTATAGGTCTAAGATCGTAGTTCACCTTTCAGTTCTTCCTCCTCACCCTAAGGTCTATGCTAATGTCCATTAAAATATATTAGCACATTATGTACACTAATTACTAAATCAAGGATTAACACATCATGTGATAAAAGAGATGAATAACAACATACAATTATCAATTCAATGTCGATTACTCTAGAATTAAGGAAACTACTCCTTGGAGATGGAGATACAAGTCAAAGACATGGAGTAAAGCATTCTACAACTCAAAGTAAGAGAAAAGTGCAAAGAGAACTCTGTCATAGATGTCAATGTTGTCTTCGGAAGATCTCCTTATCACCTTGGTTGATGGAATCCTTGTCCTAGGGTTCCTTATCACGAGAAACCCTCGATATCTCAAATAGGTGCCCCCTTGGTTCTTTTATAGCCTCAAAAGATACCAAAAATTAACGAACTTTCATAAAGACTCAAGGGCACCGCCATCCTATTTTGATGCACCACGACCGTGGCAGGTACCACGTCCTGCCCATGTTCCATTCTGAATGTCCCTATTGTTGCTCCGAAGTTAGTTTTGCTTCCAAGGGTGATACACGGCCATGGCAGGTGCCACAGCCAGACTGTGCATCATGCTGGAATGTGCACTTCCAAGGCTTTTTTTGTGTGTCTCCAATGAGATCCAACTTCACATCCTATCAATAAAACACACAAACATCAATTTTTCGAACTAAAATGATAAAAAGAGTGTAAAAGCGCAAAATATGTTCATATAATGCAGTAGATGAATGCTAAATATCCCCAGACTTAAACATTTACTTGTCCTCAAGCAAAACTTATAATTAAAACTCGTGTGTGTGAATGAAACATCATCATCCCTAGCATGTTCATCAAATCCTATCTACTAGTTTCATTAATGAGGAAAGACATACGAATAATCTCACTATGGCCTAACTTGAAAGTCCTCTGTGCGCTATGCAAAGTGACTCGACTCTAAAGAATCAATTACCAATCCTAGTTATTTTATCATTTCACTATATTCCCAGAGCCTCGAATGCAAGAGGCACTTACCTGTCTCAAAGGAGCACTCGATGTCGAGGTTTGCTAATAGATATTTCTCTAGTAACCACTGGATCTCAAAGGAGTACCTAATTGATATTTTCTCAATAATCACAGGGTCTCAAAGGGGTACCTTATTTCTTTTACTCATTAACAAAACACTTTTTTTCTTCTCATTTTTCAAAAAAAAAATTCTCTTTTTCTATGAGTTCCTCGACTCTAGTATTTCTCTAATAACCAAAATGCAGTAGGAGTCCCCTACGAAACTAAGGTACTAGTCCAATGTAATGAATAATAACTATTCTCGGATATGTCAACTCTTGAAATCAAGAATTATGTGACAAAGAGGTACTAAACAAGCATGCTAACAATGAAATTTTCAACTCAACAATACTCATGTCCTATTGCTATAGATAGGAGAAAATGAATTGCCATAAATATGAGCTTATTTTTCACAAAAACATTAAGTTCTATCATGCTAATATCGTGCTATAAGTAGCAAACAAATATATGCATGATGAACATGATAATGCAAGAAAATAAACAAACTAAAAAAAGACATGATGATTAAATCAAAACTAAAACTAAGGAAATAAACTAACTAAACCCTCAGACTTGAAATAAGCATTGTCCTCGATGTAAAGATAGTCTACTAAGGAGGAAAGTGACCTTGTGCTAGGTGCTAGGGATAGCTTCCCTCCATCAGTTGGCGTTGCTCTTCTTGCTCGACTATAATAGTGTCAAGAGATGTGTGAATCTCTAAAAAGGCATCTCCTTCTAGATGATGTGTCTTTCCCTTTTGCTTGCAAGCTTGAGTCTTCCCCACATTGTTGCTTCGAAAACATTATATCTACAAAAGAGAAAGCAAAGAAAACTTGAACGAATTAAAAAGAAAGTCAGAACTTGAGTGGAGGGAAGAAAAGATAGGTTTTCTCTTTTAAAGTGGAGGAGAAGAGGAATTTACTGTGGGAAGAGAGATTAAGGTTTAGAGTGGGGGAAGAGAGGGAATTGCTTTGAGAAGGAAGAGAAGAGAGGAAAATTTCTTCTCCTAGGATTAGAAGAAGAAAAGAGTTCTTGAAGAAGGGTTGAGCTCTTGGATTGGAAGAGTGAAGAAAAGAAGTTTGCTTTGGAAGAGGAGAAGGATGAAAGGAAGAGAGGAGAATGCCTTGAGAAGGAGAAGAGAAGAAATTTTCTTCCTTTAGGGTTTGAAGAAGGGAGGAGTGTTTGAAAAGGGATTGAGCTATTTGGAGTGGAAGAGGAAGAAGCTTTGGGTTCTGAGGGGAGAGATCTCATTGTGGGGGAGAAGGAGAAGAGAAGGAAAAGGAGAAATTGAGAGCTTGAGAGGGAGTAGAGAGGGGGAAATAGGGTTTTGGAAGGAGAGGAAAGTTGTGTGAGAGAAGAAGAAAGGGCTATAATTTTTAGAGAGGTTGTAGGCAGCAGTGGGAGAGAAAGGAAGGGGATTCGAGGTTTAAAAACCCTCCCCACGTTCGTGACACAACAGTGGGACGAGCCATGGGCAACTCGTGGCGTGTTTTGGAAACTCGCTCGAGGGTTTGTTGAGGCCACCAAGGGTGTGGCAGCCTCCACGTCTAGCCCATGGTATGAATAGTTTACTCATTTTTAAAAAATAATCATGGAACACAGGTGTGGTAGTTACCACAGGCTACCCGTGGTTCATTCTATAAGTTCTCCACATTGTGGCAACCACGACAGGCTAGTTGTGGATCTGTCTATCCTTGCAATAGAGAAAAATTGAAATATTAGATAACAACTAAAATGAAACAAAGGAAAAAAATGAAAAGAAAAAAAACTAGGTTATCTCCCAAGAAGTGCTTGTTTTAGATCATAAGCTCGACCCCTGTAATCCTCATCTTGGAGCCTTTGTCTTTAGGGGCACGTGTTACCCTCCTCTTTTGACAACCTTTTCTAGAAGCTTGGTTTTCATCCTTGGTCATGCTGGAATGATGTACTTGTCAACTTTTTCTTTCGGCCCCTTTTCATGGTCGCTTGGTTATAATGGATCATTCGGGGGATGTACACAAGGTTCTCCTTTCTTCATCTTCTACAAGCCATCAACCCTATAACATACACTCTCAACATGCAATCGATTAGTGATCTTAGATAAATCGAATTCAATCTTGTCTTCACCAACCAAAAAGGCAAGTTTGTGATTTTTGATATCAATTATTGCTCCGATGATGGCTAAGAAAGACCTCTCTAAAATAATAGGGATTTTAGGGTTCTTATCCATATCTAGCATGACAAAATAAGTAGGAACCACAAAATTAACTACTTTTACTAGAACATCCTCTAGAATACCTAATGGGTATCTAACAGAATGGTCTACAAGTTGTAAGATCATTGTCATTATCTTCAAATCACCTAACCCTAGTTTCTTACAAATCTAAAAGGGCATGAGGCTTACAATTGCACCAAGATCACAAAAACTTTGTTAATTTTAGTCTTACCAATCATGCAAGGAATCCAAAAGCTACATGGATCCTTGAGTTTCGGAGGTAATTTATTTTGGATCAGTGCACTGCACTCCTCCATCAAAGTAATTGTTTTGTAGTCCTCAACCTTTCTTATGTGTGAAAGTAAATCTTTCATTAACTTTGAATAAGTCTGCATTTGTTGTAGAGCATCAAGGAAGGGTATATTCACACAAAGCTTTTTGACTATCTCCAAGAATTTTCTGAATTGCTTGTTGATACTATATTGTCATGATATGATAAAAATTCAAATTACCGAACCCCCTATTCTAGTGCAATATAGGGCAACTTAGATTGTCTCTCAAGGAATGTAGTGGGAAGTGATAATCTCAAGATTAAATGATTTTGGGGTTGGGTTTTTGATGTTATAGATGAGGGGGTTTTTGGATTCTAAGACTAATAAATGAAAAGCAAGCAAGTAATGAAAACATAACCTCTCTAAACTACGATTGCAAAGAAATTAAAGGAAACATAAAGTAAAGCGAGCAATTGAAACATAAACTGAACTAACTACATTCGTAAAGGAATTAACAAGAATGTAAAGTAAAACATCCTAATCTAATCTAACAGACTTGCATCTTGCAATCCAAATGGATAATAGAAACTTAAAACATTCAAATGAAACAAGCATTGTCGAAATCAAACATATTAAAGTGCATCAACAAAAGTAAGAACGATGTAAGGGAATCAAATAACTCATTTGAACAAATAAGCCAAAAGACAACTAAACACTAGAGATGATGGAGTCTTCCCTTGATCAGAATGGATGCGACACGGATGATGCTTGCGGATGAGAAAAGGTGGGAGATCTCCACGCCTTTTTCTCCGACAAGTGGTGTCTTCGACTTGCCAAAAATGGATGATACGGATCAAGAGCCGAAATCCCAAGAGCTCGTGGTGGAGTTTTGAATCCCAAATCTCACGGACAAACGATGGATGGATGCCACCCGTAGCTAGGAATCCCAAAGCTCCGGTGGATGAGATGCTTCCCTCAATGAGGAAGGGAATCCCCTTCCTTGAGGTGTCGGTGGTGGAATGAGGATGGAGATAACAATGGGAATCCCCTCTCGTCTCTTCTCCTCAATGGATGGAGGCTTGCCGGTGGAGATGGAGGTGGAAGATGATGGCGTGAGGTGATGAGGAGATGGAGAGGGAAAGTGGCATTTGGTTGAGATAAGGAAGATGAGGTGCGAGTGAGATGTGCATGGAGGAGAAGGCTTCATCCATGAGGGACTTAGGAGAGGGGGTTGCGTGAGTTCTCCAAGGATGAATCGGATTCACTTCCTACTTGAACCGGGCTTTGTTCCTTATTGATCTAACCCTCCAATTGAACCAAGTTGAATGTGAACCCTTGATTGCTTGAACCATTGAGGGCTTGAGGAGGTGAACCAACTCCAAAGATGTAAACCATCTCAATTGAACCGGACCCCTTTCAATCTTGAACAAACTCTCTCCTTAACCCTAACCTTGGGCTAACATTGGTTCGGTTTGTCTTGAGTCCATGGCTCATCTTGATTTCCTACAAAACCAAGTTCATATTTTAAGAAATAATGTCATAAATGAAGGAAAAATTATAATGGACTCAAAATAGATCCTTACTCATAAAATTTAATATAAAGATGGATTTAAGCATACAAGAGGATTAAAAATATTGAGTATGAGAGCAAAATAATACATCAAAAGGGTTGTTATCACTCGTCTAATTTTGCCTTGGTCAATTGTTGAGGGAATGGTTCGGGTGGTGTATAAATCCTCACAGGAGTTATGGAGCTAGGTTCTTCGCTTCTCTTTTCGGATTCTCTTATGTTATCCTCTCCTCCATGTGAAATCTGAATTGCTCCATCTTTGTCGTTTGATGCACCATCTTCATCCCCCTTGTTTTCTTTAGGTTCTGCTAAGGCTCTACTACTCCTCTAAGTGATAGAATTGCAATGTTCAATGGGGTTTGTTTCAAGTTGTCTTGGAAATCTACTTGGGGCTCTTGAAGAGGAATTAGCAATCTGTGAAATTTTAGTTTAAAGCATTTTAGTATGATTAGTAAGGTTATCAACTTTACTTGATAATTGTTTGATTGCTTCTCCTGTAGCTATATGTTGGAACTCCTCATTTTGTTTGGTTTGCATTGTGATGAAGTTCTCTATCAAATTCTCCAGGTTGGATTTTGGTGCTTGTTAAAACCCTAATGAATGTCTATAATTGTTCTCCCCCCTTGGTCTTGGGTGTTCATGTAAGAAAATTTTGGGTGATTCCTCCAACTGGGATTATATGTGTTGGAATAGGAATTGTTCTACCTCTGGTTGAAGTTGTTGAGTGCATCTACTTGCTCAATCTGGACTCCTTGAGGAGTAACTCCAATTTGACATTTAGCTGCTACATGACATACTACACCATAAATCTCACAGGAAATATTAGTGATAGTGCTAACATTAAATGAATCAAAACTCTTGTTTATTGCATCCGTCTTTGCTACAATCAGATCAAGAGTATTTACATCATACTTACCTACAGTCATTGTGGGATTACCTCCTTTATTCGTCCATTGGTGGTGATTTAGCACCACAATCTCTATGATGTCAGAAGCCTCATCTAATCTCTTGTTCATTAAAGCTCCACCAGCTGCGAAGTCTAATGAGACCTTTGTTACATAAGTGATTTCGTTGTAGAAGGTGTAGATGATCAGCCACTTCTCTAATTTGTGATGCAAGCATTGTTGTAGAAGCCCCTTGAATCGGTCCCATGCCTCGAACAAAGATTCTCCATCCTTTTGCGCGAAGTTTGTGATTATGTGTCTCAGATGCATTGTCTTGCTAGGAGGGAAATATTTGTCAAGGAACCACTACTCAAGTTGTTCCCATGTCATGATGCTTCTCGTCGGAAGAGAATGTAGCCGATTTCTTTCCTTGTCCCTTAGAGAGAAAGGGAAAAGGCGCAACCTAATAGCATCTGTAGAGGCACCATTGTATTTTAGGATTTCACAAATTTCTAAAAATATCTTTAAATGCATATTTGGGTCGTCCATAGGTGAGCCTCTAAACTAGTGCTCTTGTGTCTGTTGGTGCAGAGAGCACCAAAATCGAACCTATATTTTGATGTTATCAAAGGTTTAAAGTTAAGTCATGTTGTAATCTAATGAATTGATCAAGTGTGCATGTGGCTTAATCTGGAAAGTCCTAATACGTTAGCTAGACTGGATACTAGGCAATGGAAGTCTCAACAAATCAAGGACACCATGCATGGAAGTCAAGATGGGTTAGTGGACCGGACATCTAGCATGACGGACTTGATGGGTCACGCAGGACCAGACATTGAGTTAGAAAAAAGTCCTGGGAGTTAAGGATCAGATGTTGAGTAGAGAAAATCCAAACATGTCTGGAGGATTGGGTGTTTGGCGGGTAAGTTAAGGTAAGCTCCTAGAGTGGAGTGGTTCTTCTGAAAAGAAGAATAGTAAGATTGTGTCCCAGTTGGGACAAATCTTAGGCGATGATCCGACTGAAAAAACCAACGGAGGTTTCTAAGTCGAGATCAAGATAGCTTAACTATCTAAATAACTCATGCATATTATTTAATTCTAATTCTGTTTTGCAAGATCATTAGTACTATTACTATTTTGCATAGTCCTTCAATTATTTGTTCTCGTTGTCGGCCATGATTGATGTTGGTTGTTCTTGTTCCACCTCTATCTGCCTTTGTAGGTTCCTCTTTTTATGGAAAGTCCTTTCAATTTCAGGATCCACATCTTGAATAATTCCAGATTTATCATATCTTTGCATAAAAGAAACTTGTTACATGAAAAAGAAAGATAAAAAAATAACAATAAAATATGAAAAGGAAATAAAAAAGGGGAAAAGAAAAAATATCAATAAAAAGAAAATTTTAAATTAACCAAATCATACATAAAACTAATATCAACCAGATACAGTTCCTTGTAACGACACTAAAAACTTGATGCGTGTTAACTACAAGTGCATGGTCATCATCAAATAGTAAAATTATCATCCTCTGGGATCGTGGAGTCGAGTACAAGTCCACGTGCAAAGTAGGTTATCTAGACTAATATAAATTGAGAGAATTGTTGTGAAAGCAAATGAAATAAGACAGCAAAGTGAGAAGTTGTGAGAAAACTGATTTTAAAGGCAATTCTAGGACTTCGGTTTCACCTCGACAATCATTGATAATGCAGTTGTGAATCTCTCTTTTACCTCAATGTCGATCAAACTTGAAAGTGGTTTATCTTAGGGTACCCGATGCTCCCTTTCAAGTTTACACCGATGTATCTACCCAAACGCAACCCTTACTTTTGTGGTAGCCAAATTAGGAAAGATCGCTTTCTCTTGGAGGGTCCTATCATGAGAACCCCTTGATCCCCTAGACTGCTACCATTACTTCATGAGGTCGAATCAGGGTAAACCCCTTACGCTCTAAAATAGTCAATGGTATCTTCAAAAGAATTTAAACTACTTTCATGAACAACCTCTCAAATCAAATTATTATAAGTTTGAGATCGGAGTTCACCTTTTGGTTCTTCCTCCTCACCCCCAAGGTTTGTGTTAACATCCGTTAATACATATTAGCACATTATGTACACTAATAACTAAATCATGGATCAACACATCATATGATAAAAGAGATGAATAGCAACATACAATTATCAATTCAATGTCGAGTTACTCCCTGATCATAGAATTAAGAAAACTACTCCATGGAGATGGAGATATAAACCAAAGAAATGGAGTAAAACATTCTACAACTCAAAGTAAGAGAAAAATGCAAAGAGAACTCAGTCGTAGATGTCGATGTTGTCTTCGGAATATCTCCTTATCTCCTTGGTGGACGAAATTCCTACAACCCTTGGAAAACGACTCTCTCCTAGAGTTCCTTGTCACAGGAAACCCTCAATGCCTCAAATAGGTGCTTCCTTGGTTCTTTTATAGCCTCAAAAGTAACCAAAAATTAATGAACTTTCCTAAAAACTTGAGGGTGCCCCCATCCTATTTTGACGCACTATAGTCATGGCAGGTGCCATGGCCAGATCGTAGTGCTTGCTTGAAATACTTTTTCAAAATAACCGAACGAGGCATGACCATGGTGGCTACCACAACCTGCTCGTGTTCCATTTTGGATGTCCCGATTGCTACTCTGATGCTAGTTCTGCCACCAAGTGTGATGCCATGGCCAGACCGTGGTAGGTGACATGGCTAGACAGTGCATCATGTTGGAATGCATACTTCCAAGGCTTTTCATCTCAAATAAGCTCCAACTTCACGTCCTGTTAAAAAAAAACACACAAAGAACAATTTTTTGAACTAAAATGATAAAAAGAGTGCAAAAGCTAGGAAACTATGCAAAATATGCTCATGTAATATAGTAGATGAATGCTAAATAAAACTGAAAACATATGCATAAATCACACACATCCCTGACTTACCTTAGCTAGATGTTCAACTCTCAACTAGTCAATCAAGATTTAGTTGTCAAGACCTCAATGTAGGATCTTGTTCAATGCTAGAGGGGGGGGGGTGAATAGCGTACTCATCTTTTTCGTCATTCTTTTATTATCTATCATAGTTGTTAGTAGCACATGGGAATAAAGCTAATCTTAACGAACAAGACAAAAAAAGAAAAGACACAAAGACACCCGATTTTTACTTGGTTATCAACCCCCAGGATTAGTATATCCAAGGCCTACGCACTTAGCACGAATCCACTATACATATCTACTTTTAAGAACACTTTCGAAGGTGAAGAAACCTCTTACAAATTTGTAAGGCTCAATCACAAATATGAAAGAAAGAATATGAGTAGTGTAGGATCGAAAAGTGCTAGAAGGGTGGGGTGAATAACGCTCATGTCTTTTTTCACTTTTTCGTAAACTCAAGAGTATAAAGCAGCGGAATAATATAAATAGAACAAGAAAAGACAACATAAGCTAACGCGCTTTCATTTTACTTGGTTCACTCCCCGAAGATGGCTAGTCCAAGGCCTGCACCCAAATGAGTACTTTCGATGGGCAATCCACTAATAGCATGATGAATTACAACAAATATGAAAGTGAAAGTACAAGGAAAGACAATTATACCAACGATTGTAAAGTAAAAGCTTGAGCGTAGTCGTTGGTGTGGCGTTATGGCATCGTGGAGAGCTTTTCGGAGCAGCGCACAAGTATGAAAGTTGTGTAGAATTGCTATACAAAGTTGTTGGTCAAAGTTTTATTTTATTAACTCATCTAAGCACCTCTATCCAAGTCGATCTAATCGGATCCGAGTTAGCCGCTGCTTATCCATCTCCATGCGCATCAATCCTTTTGAGGCGCCTCAAGCGCGACATGGCTCGATCTGGTCGAAGCTTGATTCTACCGAGTCTATCCCAACTCAAGTGTCTCAATCCCTTTGAGGCGCCTGGTTGCGGACATGCGTCGACTAATCAGAGGTTGTCACCTCATCCTTCCAACGCTGAGGTGATTGAGGCACCTCAATACCTTTAAGGCGCCTGGATCGACTTGGGGCACCTGGATCCTTCTAGGTATATGGTTCAAAAGTTTTCAGGCTTATGTTTTCTACATCACAGAGTTAGCATATACAAAATATATAATACAATAAATATTATTCGACAGTCTCAGGACTGTCCGCTTCTGACTTTTAGATTTCCCATGAAACCCTAGGTTGAATCAACGCCTATTATTCCCTTAACGGGGAACGCATCCTCACATACTCCTCTTAGGAGAGTTTACATGTTGCCAAGCATCTGGACATTTAGACTATTTGTACTTTCGCTCAGCAATCGATCTCGACTTCTGGGACTTCCCGCTAGATGTTCGATTCTTGACCCGCATAGACTCCTGCCTGGTGTCCTCGACCCCCAATACTTTTCGCCTAGTATCCTCGCCCTAAGACTTCTGCCTGGTGTCCTCGATCTGTCAAGACTTCTGCCCAGTCCCCCGGACCAGGACTTCATTGTCCAATCTCCCTGATAAGGTCTTCTTACCCAGTCTACTGACCAAGACTTCTTTGCCCATCCTCAACTAGGACTTTTACTTTGCCTAAGTTTCCTTAGGACTTTCTATTTGATCTTCCTGCACACTCAATTAGACTCATTAGATAACAATATACCTTAACTTTGAACCTTTGCCATATCTTAAAGCATAGGTTCGATTAGCTGGTGCTTCCAGCACCAACAAGTAGTAGTATAAGAAATAATCATGTAAGTAAAACAAAACCTGTAGGAGTTTGGAGTGTCGCGAAACTCCTCCTGGTGTTTCTCCAACCACACAAGCAGAGTTTGGAGTACTTTTTGAGCACTAGCACGAAGATGGATGTTTGCAAGAGTTGTTGGAAGATGCTACCTCGACTTCCCTTTTATACAACTTGATCGACACCTCCTCGGTCGATTGGAGGCCCTTCAGTCCCCTTTTTGAGCACTGTTGACGTGGCTGCAAACACAATCCTCTTTGAGATCAGTTTTTGACCTCTCAGTTGACTGTAAAACCCTCTAGTCGCCTCAAGCTCAGCTAAAATTTATTTGAGGACCGACTCGGCCGAACCTGATAAAATTCCTACCAAGTCGACCGGAGGCTCTAGGGGTCGACTGGAGGCTCGGGTCGCCTAGAAACTTCTAGGGTCAACTAAAGCAGTTTATCCTTCTAAACTTGATCCATTTCTCCTGAACAAGCTGCGATCTCCCGAGTCTTCATCCAGCTGCTATTTCTTGAAACACGAACAAGCAAACAAAAATCAAAACCTAGTACTTGATTTACCCAAACCTTAGGTTTATTCTTTTCCAAGCAATTAGCTCCCAATTGACTCCACTTGGTCATGTTTGCCAAGCAATCAGCTCCCAACTGACTCCACTTGAACTTGTGTGCTAAGCAATAAGCTCCTAGCTGACTTCACACACTTGGACTTATTTGTCAAGCAATCAGCTCCTAGCTGATTCCACACACATGAACTTGTCACTACCAAATTTCACTCACTAAGACTTTTTCCACTACATAACTTCACTCACTAGGACTTTTCCACTGCCTAGCTTCATTCACTAGGACTTTTCCACTGCTTAGCTTCATTCGTTAGGATTTTTCCACTACCTAGCTTCATTCACAAGGGCCTAGCTTCATGATTATACAATGTACTCAACTACATCCATAAAGATATATCAATCCTAAGACACGCCACATGCATGTTTATAACCATAAATTCAACATGATAGTCACCAACATGATAAATCACCTAGTGTACACGTCATAAACATGTACACATGTACACACACATACACATACGACAAAATGCTACAATATCAAGAGTACACGGCAAACGCGTGTCCATAACACAATTACAGGTTTGCAAAGTATGATACATC
>JBBUKS010000073.1:6495493-6510483 GCA_038050645.1 Hedychium gardnerianum | reverse complement strand
GGATTCGATAGGTCAGAGATGACCCGATATCAAATCAAGAGGAAGCCATGATAACTTTGTGTTATAGGATCTCTATTATTCTATATTGTTTGTGCTAACTTTGTTTAGCAAACAAACAAAGTTACAGAATTAACCGAAGGTTTAGTCGATTAATAGTTGTGATCTATCAATTGATCTAGCCAACATTGCACAAATCATGCCAAAGTTCAAAAAATATGGTATACAACTTCCCTGATCGATGAATCAATGGGATCAGTCGACTGATCCATAAAAGGTAACGACAGCCGATCAGATCAAATCGTACAAGAAAGGAAATCCAGAGGTTCTGTCGATCGATAAGCTTTATCAGGTGACCGAACAACAAAAATCATAGGATTGAGCAGATCAAATCGGGACAAACAAGGAAATGCATGTAGTTCAATCAATGGATTGAAGGTTCCGTCTATGGATAGGTTCAATTGACTGAACAAGGTTTTAGTTGACCGAACGGTGCCTATAAAAGAAGGCCTCGGGGTCTGAGATGAACAACAATTCTCTCTACTCTACATCACACTCCTATTGTGACCATCTGTACAAGTGCTGCTCCTACTACACCAAGAGGCTCGCCGACAACCTGCTCTTACTTGTGATCTTAAGTTGTCAATATAATTTTCTTTTACTTGCATTCAATTAAAGGAGATAGTAGTGTTTTTACAATCCTCCTATTTTCATTATATGAGTTTGCTTCTTCTACGAAAGGTTTCAGAGAGAAGAGCTATAATGATTGCCCATCGGAAACGGTCAAGGATCGCAGGACTTAGAGTAGTAGTCGCTGGACAATGAACCAAGTAAAATTGAATTGTGTCCTTTACTTTATTTCCGCTGCTATTACTTTGACTCAGTTTTACGAAATGAGATAGAAAAGAAAACAAGTTTTTAAATGAAAGAGATTCACCCCCTCTTTCATCTCCTACAATCCTACAATTGGTATCAGAGCAAGGCTACTCTGAAATATCTTAATAGTTTTTCGAACATTTTAAAATATTTCTCTCTTAAAAAGGTTTTCTTCTCATTCTTTTCATATTTATTTATCTCGCACTACTTACCCAAAGTTAAAGTCTTGGAAATTTCTTTTTGTTTATATTCTTTTGCAAGTATGTTGATTTCCCACAAAGAAGGTTATAGCACTATCCATCCACCACTCTTCATCGGTGAGACTTTAGCTATTGGAATTGGAGAATGGAGTGTTTTCTAAAGTTCGACATCGATATGTGGTTCAGTGTCAAGAAATGGTACACAACACACTGGTAAATGAACTCGGAAAGCAACTAGATCCGGAAATGTAGAATCCAGAGATGAAAAAGAAAGTTCAAATCGATGCTCGGGCCACATACACCCTTTCCTAACACTTATCGCAAGAAATGAAGAGTCCGAGTCAAGGTCCGATTTTGAGTCATAGAGAAGCCACAGGTCTATATTCATTTCAGAAGGACTAGATAAGGTAACCTCTCCTTTAGAAAATAGAATACTTAAAATAATTAAATGTATGCTTAAAAAATTAACTAAATCTGAGGATTAGATTAACTTGCTACTTAAGGAAGTTAACCACCTTAAGGAACAAGTCAACTTGAATTCCTCAACTAATCATGTTGAAGATGGAAGTTCAACTCAAGTTGCAAGACTTGAGGAAGAAAATTTTACCTTGAAAGGTCAAGTGGAGGGACTCAAGAAAATATTGGAAAAGTTCTACTTGGGTTCCAAGTGTTTGAATATGATACTTGGGTCCCAACGAGCTGTGTACAATAAATCTGGACTCGGTTAAAAAACTAACACAACAAACAAATCATACCTGTCTTTGGTTAGTCAATATGTTAGAAACCAAGTCTAAGCATGGGTCCCCAAAGCATGTTTTTGTTAACCAAAATGGACCAAACAAATATTGGATCCCCAAGGATCAAATTTATTATCTAGATAGACCAGATCTAAGTTATGATTCAGGGTGAGCCAATAGAAAAATCATCCATCCTTGTTAAATTGATTGATTATTTTATGCATGCTTAGCTTTATTTTCTTGCTTAATTTAGAATGGTTAGTTATAAAAAAGTTTAACTAACCTTGATAACATCAGAATGGATTGAGATGATAGTAGGCTAAAGAAACTTTGTTGAAGGCATGTCTAGGTTGAATCATATGTGTTCTACCTAGTGCACTAGAGCTAGTGGATCTAGCTAAAATTACCCTAGTCAAACATGAGCTAGTTAGACCAAAATCCCATATTAAGTTCTTTGGGTTGGCTGTTTTTAGAAAACTTTGTCTTAGGCACGTGATTACTTTAATAATGTGAATGTGACTCACTATAGCATGGAAGCTTACCCTATAAACTCCTTCTTGATGAACCCAAAGCTGAGTTTAAATCTAACAAGGGTTAAACAACATTTTTCAAATTAAAATAAATTAATAATCAATTAATTAAATCCAAAATTAATTAATTAAAACAACATTAATTCAATCAAAGTTAATCAACTTAAACTGTCACACCCCGGAGGTACACTTGCCCGTCGATACGGATAATACCCCCTTGTGACAATCTCATATACAACATGATATGAGTCCACAAAAGAGGAATCAACACAACCACGCAGGGTAGTTAAAAATAACCAACCAGAGTAAGAAATAATAAAAAAAAGGGGTCCATTCAAATATAAATCCAAACCCGACTGCGTGCCGACACGACTTAAAATACCACGCTAGAGTAAAGACCCAACACAACCGAAAGTCCAAATACACGTTAATTATTACAACTCAAGTTCAATAACCAAAACACGGAAGTAAAGCAAACTAAAGAAAAAGGAGAAAACAACGCTCGATGTGAATGGGACGACGCAGACAAGATCCTCCAAGCCACACAACTCAACATCTAACCTAGAAATAAAATGGAAAGCAAGGAGTAGTGAGTACAAAAGAATACTCAGCGAAAATAAAAGGATAGTGCATGATACATATAAGTGTAAAGAGATTCAATAGGGTATACAATCTCAAAGGAAAAATATACTCACCAATTGCAAGATAACACATGAATGCATCTACTACACAATCACCCTATTCAGCTGCACATAGTATCATGAGTAGTGCCAGGTAATGATCAACATAGGTACAACATTTCATATGCATGTACCAATGTAGGTAACAGAAATAAATCAACATATGTGGGAGCAATGCTCCATCACAAGATATAAAGATGACCAAGACACCTAGCTATCAACTATGGACTGTGGGAGAATGCTCTATCATGAATGGCATCGTGGGTAGTCCGAAATGTCAGGGTCCTTGTCTGCGAGAGAATGCTCTACCACGAATGGCCTCGTGGGCAGATAGGTTGTAGTTATCTAGCTATGACTACGAGAGAATGCTCTACCACGAATGGCCTTGTGGGCAACCCAGGGTATAACAATCCCTATCTGGGAGACGAAAAACTCATCCACAAACCAGATGTATACAGTCAAGTAATAAACAAAACAACTAGCATGACTACGACTCTCTCACACTCGAAGGTAGACATAATCGATAACATGTATGCAACACAATGATGAGTAAGATACAAATAATCCAATCATCGTATATGCTTATCTATGCAATGTACACAATCACACCCATCAAGACAAACCAATTATAGTACACACCACACACATGTTTACAACTACAAATCAAAAATGTACTATAATAACTAGAATGTTAAATCACCTAAAATACATGCCACACACGTATTTAAACTACAAATCCGAAATGTACTATATTAACTAGAAGGTTACATCACCTAAAATACACGCCACACATGTGTCCACCTCTACAAATCATGGATGTATGAAATGATTTACATGATAAATTACCCTAGATACATGCCACACATGTGCTTACAACTACATGGCATGAGTATACAGAAAACTAGCATATATATATAAATACACGCCACACGCGTGTCTATTAACTACATGAGTATACAATCTTATGCATGTTCCTAATGTACACACCATATACATGTGCACACTACAAGATATGGAACCAAAGAGACTGCATGGATGTAAATTGATTAACTCAAAGTACAAGCAATCAAGTATCAAGCATCATGTGGTATATGAACATAATTAAGGTGAACATAGATACTACTTTAATGAAAACATATCATGCACTAAGATCAATATCTACTAAAGGGGTCAAGTAAGAAATACCCGCCTGATGTGTAGATCATACAGAATGTCTTCACGTCCGAGAGTCTGCTTTAAATCAGAATCCTGCAACATAGAACACAAATTATAACCAAGTTCTACCATGAATCAAATAACAAAACCAAATCCTAAACCAATTAGGAAACCCTAATATCAACCCAACCGTTAATTCATCCATAAATTCCATGAATCTATAATCAACTCAACTCAACCTAAACATGAATCCATAATTTCTGTTAAACTTATTTCTAATCATACCAAATCCAATTAGTAATATATTCAATCACACCTTCTAACCTAACATCCATTAATTGACCATTATTCAACTTTAGATAAATCGTTACCCCAATTCACCTAGCGGCAACTCTTGGTTTCCTTGTTGGTGGCAGCTCCCAGTAGCTAGGTGGTTGGAACAAGAACAACAGTATCGGCAGTGGCCAGAACAGAAGCAAGACAATGAGGGATCTGATGTAAAGAAAAAAGGGGAATGTCGTTGTGGTGACGACTACCGACTTTGCTAGGGTTGGACGATAGCCGATCTCCAGAGGAGAAGAGGAATCAGGGAACCCATCCGGCGGCAACCTCTAGAGCAGAAGAGAGCTCAGGGTGAGGGATGGTGAAACAAGCACAGAGGAGGGTAGTGTCGGTGACGGGTCTACCCACATTGACCAAGGCCTGCTCCGACAACTGTGGCTGTGGGCTACTACGACGGTTGAGTCCCAACCTAGCAGTGAAGGTGGTGGTTTGTTATGTTGGCCATGGCCTGGCTAGAGACGAAAGGACGTCGACGTCGGGAAGGAGGCGGCTGATCTTCAGAGGGGCAGAGGGATCTAGGGCAAGCCTCTCCTATCGTGGCTTGGCCGTGGCCGTGGCCTGGCTGGAAGCGATGGATGAGGGAATGAGAAAGAGATCGGGGAGATGAGGGAGATGCCGACGGTGGTTTGAGAGAGAGAGAGAGAGGAATTAGGTTTAATGTATAATCCAAACCTAGGTTTAATTTAATTTTTCATCTCTTATCACCAAAAAATTTGGATTAAATCCCCAAAAATTCCCAAAATTCCCTATAAAATTTCTATTAAGTTATTCCCCAAATAACTCAATTTTTTTTTATATTATCATATCTTACATTCTCCCCCACTAATAAGAATTTGTTCCCCAAATTTACTACCTAGGCGCGGTAAATAATCAATAACATATTCAATCAGTTTTAGTATTGAAGAAAACTACACACCCCTTAGGTAAACAAGTGAGGGTATCGAGCTTGAATCTTATTCTCAAGCTCCTAGGTTGCCTCTTCATCAGTATGATGCTATCATCCAACCTTGATGAGTCAGATGATTTTGTTCTGCAACTGGCGCTCCTTACGATCAAGAATCCACACAGGAACCTCCTCATAAGTTGCATTTGGTTGGAGTGGGATCGACAAGTCCCTCAGAACGTGAGTAGGGTCCAACACATACTTCCTCAGCTTGGATACATGAAACACATTATGTACACTTGCAAGGGTCGGTGGTAGTGTGAACCGATAGT
Source organism: Hedychium gardnerianum (assembly GCA_038050645.1). Lineage (NCBI taxonomy): Eukaryota > Viridiplantae > Streptophyta > Magnoliopsida > Zingiberales > Zingiberaceae > Hedychium > Hedychium gardnerianum. The sequence continues at coordinate 6,504,751 of JBBUKS010000073.1, read as the reverse complement.
CTACCTCACATATTCTCTCCAATATCTAAAAGGGTTCAATGTAACGAGGAGTCAACTTGCCCTTCAGACCAAATCTCTTAACCTCTTTAGTGGGTGAAACACGTAGAAACACATGGTCGCCCATAGTGAACTCCAAAGGTCTCCGTCTCTGATCTGCATAAGTCTTTTGTAGATCCTGAACTTCTGACATTCTTCGTCTGATGGTACATACTAAATACTCTCTGGTCCCAAAATTTATGGTTCACCAACTTCTTTCCATAGAGTAGGAGATCTACATGCTCTACTATATAAGACCTCAAAAGGCGCCATCTGAATAGCTGAATAATAACTATTGTTGTACACAAACTTTACTAAGTGCAAATGATCTTCCCAACTACCTCTAAAATCCATAACGCACGCTCTCAACAAATCCTCAAGTGTCTATATATTACGATATGACTGTCCATCTGTCTGTGGGTGAAAAGGTGCAATGAAACGAAGCTCCGTACCCAAGGCTTGCTGAAGACTCTGCCAAAATCATGAAGTGAAATGTGGATCTCTATTAGAAATGATACTTAGTGGTATATCGTGAAGTTTGGTCTACAATATAACTCTGCCAAGCGATCCAAAGAGTCAATCTTACGGATCGATAAAAAGTGTGCATATTTGGTTAATCGATCAATGATTACCCAAATCGTATCATGTCCTTTTCGTGTCCTGGGTAACCCCACTACAAAATCCATAGTGTTATGCTCCCACTTTCATTCTGATATCTAAATCTTCTAAAGCAACCCTGTTGGTTTCTGATGTTTAGCTTTCACTTGTTGGCATACTGACATCGAGCTACAAAATTCGCAATGTCCTTCATCATGTCATTCCACCAATAGGAACATTTCAAATCTCTATACGTTCGAGTACAATCCAGATGGATCACAAATCTAGATCAATGTGCTTTCTAAAGTAAATCATCTTTGACAGAATGCGTCTTAGGAATACATAATCTTCATCGAAAGTATATGATTCCGTTCTCATCACATGAGAATTCCGACTATTGTCCCGTGACCACTCTGCTACACAAAAAACACAGATGCTGATCACTACCTTGAGCTCCTTTAATCCGCTCGATTATAGGTGACTGAGCAACCATGGATACCAATATCCCACGCTTTGTCTGTCCCAGTTCTATTAGTCCTATCTCTGTGAAACTCTGCACCAATTCTGTAACTACTATCCGATGACAAGCCAAAACCCCTTGAGATTTTCTACTCAAAGCATCTGCTACTACATTGGCTTTGCTTGGATGATAGTTGATGATGCAGTTATAATCCTTCAAAAATTCCATCCATCTCCTTTGCTTGAGATTCAATTCCTTCTGAGTAAAGAAATACTTAAGGCTTTTGTGATCTGTGAAAATCTCGAAAGTGATCGTATACAAATGATGCCTCCATATTTTTAGCACAAAAATAATCGCTACAAGCTTCAAATCATGAACAAGATAATTCTTCTCGTGATCCTTTAGCTGACAAGAAGCATATGATACTACCTGCTCATGTTGCATTAGAACTACACCTAACCCCTGGAATGATGCATCTGTATAGAGCATGAATTCATCTTCACCAGAGGGGAGCAAAAGAACAGATGTAGTTATCAATTTTTGTTTGAGCTCCTAGAAACTTGTATTGCAAGCCTCGGTCTAGCTAAATTTCACTCCCTTCCTAGTCAACCGAGTCAACGGTAAAGCAATATTGAAAAAACCCTCTACAAATCTCTGGTAATATCCAGCTCCAAGAAATCAAAATCTTCTTACCATATTAACGGAAGGTGTATGCTTTAATATTTTACGTAAGGGATTTAGGTCCCATCTATTTTTCATGCAAATGTGCTATCAACATGACATTATACACATGACATAAATGATGACATGACACATTGAACGCATGCCATAATTACATCTAATCATGGAATAATTACAAGAATTAATTAATGCATCTATATGTCATGATCATGACATTAATGATGTCATAGTTGTTGTAATATTATTTGTAAATAAAATATGATTAAGAATCTGATTTCTATAAATCAAGATTTGTTTAATTAAATTTAGGAAACAAATTTCTAAAATTTAATTACATATTTTATCTAGGAAACTATTCCTAATCAAGAAAATCTAATTAATTAGGAAACAATTCTCTAATTTTAAATCTCTTAATTAATTAGGAAATATATAATTACAATTTCTTAATTAACTCATAATCATTCAAAATTGGAATTTCCTAATAATTTAGAAAACTTTCCAAAAATGGAAATTCTTAAAAATTTAGAATCTTTCCAAATTGAAAATTTTGGATTATTTACAGAATATTTCCAAACCAAAAGTTTTAAAATTATTTCAAAAACTTTCCAAAATTAGAATTTTCTAACAAATTAGGAAACTTTCCAAAATTAAAAACTCTTAATAATATAGGAAAAAATTCAAAAATAAATCTATTACCAACTACGACTCGTAAAACATTTTTTACGATTATGTCGAAGCATGATTAGGCTTTGATACCACTATTAGGTAGCCCAATGGGGATGCATGCGATTGGCATATTTCCATAGGTTCATGCACAACGGGAATAAACATAATAAATCCTAATTTATGACAACACACACATCCACGTATGTAAGATACAACACGTGCAGATATGATCATGAATTGAAATTTTATGAAAACTAAATTAAACCTTTTAATCTAGTTATACTTGTGAGTTTATATTCGAACTTTATAGATAGCATTTGCTAGCCTCGTAAGGCTAGCCTCTTCCGAAATCAACCAAGTGACGTTATCAAACCTCGTCTCAATTCGTATTCAGTCCAAGTATCTTCAAGATGACTTCGCTAAGTCCAATCCTTGTCTCCGCTTTGGTACTAGCCAAAGTAGGGAGACAAATTGATCCAAGAGAGAGATCTTTCTTGATTCGTATCTAGCGGCCGAAGCAACCAAGATGACATGAATCGAACGACAAACAACCTTTGCAAGGTTGTTGTCCGGTGACTCTAAAGTAGCTGCCGACGACTATGGGTCGGCGATAAAGAGTCCTCTGGCCGGTGGAAGGCCGATAGAGGGAGGCCAGATGGTTGGTGATGCTCGGAGAGCACCGAAAGTGGCTGGACAACTCCCTTTGTGGGTTGTCAACGGTGGAAACAATAGCCTAAGAGCTATTGTTTGTTTTTGACGATGGCTGCCGATCCGAGGTTATTGCTCTGGAGCTCTCTGCTGGTCGGAGATGATGTGTTGGCGGAGGAGCTAAAAGGGAAATATTCCCTTGTGGCCGACGACTAAGAGAGGAGAAGGAGGAAGAGAAGAGGATTGTTTTTTGGAAAACCTAACTTTTTAGGTTTAATCAAAAACTCATTAGATTAATTCTCTTCTCTATGACTTGGGGAACAAGTCATCTCCTGATGTGCGTAGATTATATATGCTTTTAGACATTGTTTGTTGCACATTTACTTATATTCCACTAAATATGATCTACATTATCGCACTTCATCTCATATTATTGTCATCCTTTACTCCTTTAGTTTGGAGATCCTCTCTTTCTGTATTTTCTTTGACAAGACACATTTTGGAGCTTAAATGAAGCGAATCGGACATTGGAGTAATCTTTAGAGTAAATTCAGCAAAGCATGATAGTGCCTTATACACACGGTTGTGCCTCACAAAGCCAAGCAGCAAGCATGGCCATGCCTAGAGGCATGGCTGTGCCAGTCCAAGCCAATTAGGCCCATACCTAATAGGCACGACCATGCTTCTCTAGAAGTTTCCCAGATCATCTCAACATACAAGCTGTGACAAGAGGCACAACCGTGCTTGCTCAGAAGCCCTCCATCTAATTTCTAGATTAGGTCAACAGACAGGCCGTGCCAAAATGCACAGCCGTACCAGACCTAGCCAAATAGGTCATGCCTTACATGCAAAGCTGTGTCTCTTGAGGAGAACCTAGCAAGTTTCCAGATCAATTCAACAGCCATATCATGCTAATTGGCACGACTGTGTCATATTTTTGGGTGCTTCTTTCATGCTAACCGTGTGCCAGGGCACGACCATGCCCTATTTTATGGCACACTCCATAGCATGGTCATGCCATGAGGCACGACCATGTGGCATGGAGGCATGGCCATGTGTGACCTATCAAGAAACTATTCTTTTGACTCATCTTGGGTTTGGGGCTTAGCCCCTCTCCTTGGGGAAGGGTTCTCCCCTTGTGGGAAACCCTAGGACCATCTTCCAAGTGCTGCCTCGACGATCCGTCCACCTCTGGAGCAAGGAAACATTTTGAAGACACTGACAATCTCCTTGATAAGCATTTCTTCTCCTATCTCAAATTTGGGTTGTAAGAATTTTATTATTTGTGTCTTTGGTTTGTTCTTCCTTCTTCATGGAGTAACCTCCAAATTTTAGGATGTAGAAAGTAATTATGATGTGATGTTGATGTATGAACTATCATTTGTCAATTTTCTTTTTCAATGACATGTTTATGACTTATTTCATGTGTGTTGCGCCTTGCTTGTGTTTGATGTAATGTGTGTGTGAAGTGTATGCATGTGGATGTGAAGAATTGATCACCACCTAGAGGAGGGACTTTAGATTGTATGCTCGGGAGCCCTTAGTGACAGAGGGTCGTCTTTTAACCAGATTTTCTAGAGTCATCACCTTGAAATGATGACCAATCCTCCATAAGGGATTAACTAATTAGAGTTTAATGGGTTTTCATCAATTCAATGTTAGGAAGTGACTTTTATAATCTAGATTGTATGATCGGGGAGCCCTTAGTGATAGAGAATAGTCCTTTAACCAGACTTTCTATGTTACCTCTTCTACTTAGTGGCATTGGAAGTAAATGGTATAAACACTTCGGTGTAATCTTCGTGGGGTCGTACCGGTAATTTGGTTAGGATCCCTACAAGATTGTAAACATGGAGGTAGGAAGATGAACAATCCATAGGGACATTAACTAGCATCATAGTAAAACTAAAATCCTAGAATCATCCCCCTAAAACAACTCACTCTCACTCACTCTCTCTCACTCTCTTGCTCACACTCTCTCTTAGATCTCTCTCTCTCTCTCAGATCTCTCTCTCTCTCTCAATCTCTTGCGTTCGTGACTTTAACCAATTTTGATCGTCTAGATAACTTGTTTTGCGAACTTGACTAGTTCTTAATCAATAGCTCTTACAAATCAATATTTTTATTACTTGATGACTTAGCCGTGCACTTACGGTGAGACGAATAAGTTTTTGGTGTCGTTGCTTGGGAAATACTTTCAAAGCGTACCTGATTATGTTGCGATTTTTGACTTGTTGTCCAATGTCATAGAGTCCATTGAGGAGGTCTTGCTGACTTGCTGATTCTCCTTCCTACATTTCTATATTGTATAGTTTATTTAAAATCAAATCACGTTTACATACCTTAGTATAGAATGTTCTCTCGTGTAATTTGATTAGCTTCTCCCAAAGGTCCTTGGCGCTTTTGAAGGGTCTGACCCAGTTTAGCTTCTCTTTGGTTAGGCCATATTGTAGAGTCTGGGTGGCTTTAGCGCTTGCCTCGATCTTCTTCTTTATTTATGGGTCCTAGTTCTTGCATCCCACCTGTACTCTGTTTCCGTCGAGAGGTAGAGCGAACCCAGTTTGGATGATGATCCATATTTTCACCTAGAACTTTAGGTGGAACTCCATCCTACCCTTTCAGTAGTCGAAATCCTCGCTAGAGAAGAGAGGTGAGCGAGCGGTACTATATCCTTCTTGATGGACCTATCCAGGCACCTTTATTCCCTCTGAGGCACCTTAATCGTGAGTCGATCTGATCTGATCTGAGTTAGTCATGCTTTATCCTCTTCTAGGCGCCTCAATCCCTTTGAGGCGCCTCGGTCGCTGACGTGATGAACTCTGAGTAAAGCACTATCTAGTCGAGTCTATCTTGTCCCAGGCACCTCAATACCTTTGAGGCATGAGGCGCCTGGTTGTTGGCATGTGCTGACCAACCAGAGGTTGTGACCTCATCCTGCCTTGCGTTGAGGTGATTAAGGTGCCTCAATCCCTTTGAGGCACCTGAATCGGCTTAGGGCACCTAGATCACTTCCAAGCGCCTAGATAAGTTTTTCTATGCTTTAACTTTTTTGCATCACAGAGTTAGCACAGAAAATATAGAATAATTTTAACTAAAATTATTTGACAGTCTTGGACTGTCCGGTCCTGACTTTCAGATTTTTAGTGAAACCTTGGTCAGATCGACGCTAACTGTTCCCTCGATAGGGAATGCATTCTTACCTACTCCTCAAAGGAGAATATATCTGTTGCCAAATATCTGGTCCTCCAGACCTGTTTGGACTTTTGCTCAGCATCTGATCTTGACTCCGAGACTTTTCGCTAGACGTTCGATCCTCAACCCTTCTATACTTCTGCCTGGTGTCCTTGACCCCCAAGGCTTCCCGCCTAGTGTCCTCGTCGACCCCTAGGACTTCTACCCGACGTTCTCGATCTGCTAAGTCTTCTGTCTAGTCACCTTAACCAGGACTTTATTGCCCAGTCCACACAACCATGTCTTCTTTGTCCAATCCACTCGATCAGGACTTCTGCTCGGTCCACTTGACCAGGACTTCTTTGCCCAATCTACTCAATTAGGACTTCTACCCAGTACACTCAATCAGGACTTCTTTGCCTAGCCTTAACTAGAACTTTCCTGTATACTTAGTCAAGCTTGTTAGATCACAAATAAGCTTAACTTTGAACTTTTGTCAACATCAAAATCAGATTTAATTATCTGGTGCTTCCAGCACCAACACAAACAACGCTTAGAAAGATTAATGTCACATGAAATTCTCGATTTCATTGACATGTCAGACTTTGATGTCTGCATTGGGTGTGTTAAGGGGAAAACCACTAACAAAAAAAATAAGGGGGCTAGCTGTTGTACTGATATTTTAGAGCTAATACATATGGACATTTGTGGTCCATTCTCTAAGGTATCTAGGAATAGACACACATATTTTATTAGCTTAATAGACGACTACTCACGATTCGGCTATTTATATCTTATTCATGAGAAGTCTCAATCGTTGGATATGTTCAAGATTTTAAAAACTAAAGTTGAACTTAAACTACGTAAGAAAATTAAAATTGTTAGATCTGATCATGAAGGTGAATATTACAGTCGATATAATGGATAAAGTAAACAACGTACATGACCTTTTGCGAAATACCTTCCTAAGTGTGGAATTGTGCCTCAGTATATCATGTTTGGTACTTCCAGTCAGAATGGTGTAGCTGACCAATGCAATCATACCCTAAAAGATATTGTGAGAAGTATGATAACTTTTACTTCTTTACTGAAGTCCTTCTGGGATGAGATACTCAAGATTGCAGTTTACCTATTTAACAGAGTACCTAGTAAGACAGTAACTAAAATCATATTCGAGATGTGGATGGGTAGGAAGACTAGCATTAGGCATTTACACGTCTTGGGTTGTCCAGCTGAGGGTAGGTCTTACAGGCCTAATGAAAAGAAACTGGACTTAAGGATAATTAGCTGCAATCTTGTGAGTTACTCTAAGAAGTCAAGGGAGTATAAATTCTATGATGTCTCAAATAGATCCTTTTTCGAAATGAGAAACGTCAAATTCAATGAAGATAGTGAGAGTGATATGAGGGAAATATCTTTTGAGAAAAGCGTTAGCGATCCTCCTGTGGTCACTACTAGTGCAATAAGTAGCAGTATGATTTCCATATCTTATATTACGGATATTGCACATCCAATAGGAGTAGTGAGTCAAGATATTCCCACATCATCTCTAATGCAATTGGAGGAACCTTCCACTAAGATTAAAATACTGCCTCAGATTACTGAGCAAATACCTCAACCTCCTCAACCACAAGTATCACTAAGGCGATCCATGAGGAAACGGAGATCCACGGTTACCTATGATTATGTTTATCTCCAAGAGCATGAGTTTAATATAGGGTTGGAAAGTGATACTGCATCTTTTCAAGAAGTCAAACAGTGCTCTAACCCTGAAAGGTAGATTAAAGCCATGCAAGAAGAGTTGAAGTCTATGACAGACAATGACATTTGAGAATTTATCGAATTGACTGAAGATAAGAAATTTGTTGATTGCAAATGAATATTTAAAATCAAACAGGATTCAAAGGACAATGTCGAAAAGTATAAGACTCGTCTTGTTGTCAAGGGATTCACTCAGAAGGAAGACATTGATTACAAGGAGACTTTTTCGTCTGTGTCGATGAAAGATTCCCTTAGGGTAATCATAACACTTGTAGTTCATTATAATTTAGAGTTATACCAAATGGATGTAAAGACTATATTCCTCAATGGTGATATTGAGGAGTCTATATATATGGTATAACCGGAGAACTTTGAGTCTGAAGACTCAAAGGACCTAGTATGTAGGTCAAAGAAGTCCATTTATGATTTGAAACAAGCGTCCCATCAATGATACCATAAATTTGATCAAGTGGTTATCTCATTTGAATTTAAGGAGAACTCTATTAATCAGTGCATATATGTCAAATTCAGTGGGAGAAAATTTGTTATACTTATCATATACGTGGATGATATATTGCTTGCAAGCAATAATAAATGTCTGCTGCATGAAACCAAGTCGTTTCTATCCAATCATTTTGAAATGAAAGATCTTGGTAAAACATCCTTTATTTAGGCATACAGATATGTCATGATCGTTCAAGAGGCTTTCTTGGACTTTCACAACATGACTATATTAAAAAGGTGCTTATAAAGTATGACATGCAAAACTGTGTACTTGGTGACACACCTATGTCTAAAGGCGATAGATTCAGTCTGTAGTAGTGTCCACGACTTGAACTTGAAATAAAAGAGATGGAACAATTCTCTTATACCTCAGTTGTGGGAAGTCTCATGTATGTATAGGTTTGTACATGACCAAATATAGCATTCATAATAGGGATGTTAGGCAGATATGTAAGTAACCCAGGACTGTCTCACTAGAAAGCGGTGAAAAGAGTGATGCGATATTTGTAGAGAATTAAAGGACACATGCTCACGTATCGGAGGTTAGATCACCTGAAGGTGATTGGATATTCAGACTCTGATTTTGCTGGATGTTTGGATAGTAGGAGGTGTTGGATCGTTAGAGACGAGAGAGAGGGGGGGAGTGAATCTCGTTCAAAAATCTTTTCTTTTCAAAATAGCAGCGGAAATTAAAACTAAATAGTCACACTTCTTTTTACTTGGTTCGGAGCCCA
>JBBUKS010000073.1:6429294-6444421 GCA_038050645.1 Hedychium gardnerianum | reverse complement strand
TCTCAAAGGAATACTCGGTATCAAGAGAAATATAACAGTTATTTCTCCAGTAACCTAACTCGGTCTCAAAGGGGTAACTTGTTAGTTTCCACTCACGACAACTTTTTTTTTCTATCCCTTATTCTCCTTATTTTTTTTCTTTTATGTGCATATTTTCTTATTCAATTCGATCTTTCTTTCCCTCTTTTTTTTTTGGGATATAGATTTTTTTCAATGAGTTGACATGAACTAAGGTTATCCTGTAACCAAAATGTAATAGAGAAGTCACAAAGGAAAACAAACATACTAGTCTGGTTCTATGAATCATAATTATTTTCAGAAGTATCTACCATCAAAATCAAGCATAGTGTGAAGAAATCCTTAAACTAGGCCAACACACAAATTCTTCCAATAAACATATTGCTCACTTCATGCTATCTACGAATAGGAAAAGATAGATCACTAAACATACTAGCATTCTTTATCACAATAACATAAATATCTAGAATAAGCGTACGAGTATCTTGTTATGAGGAACAAACATAAATGACATGATGATGATGCAACTAGGAAAATTTTTATTATGCAAAACTAACAAAATCTAAATTAGCAACAAACCTCCCACAGACTTAAATTTTTCATTGTCCTCAATGAATGCAAAATGTGATAAAGGAGTGTGAAAGAGAGAATTTAGGGAGATTACATAGTAATATGGGACAATTATGTGAATCTTCCCACTGCCCGTGTTACTTTTTCATTTAGATGTATTCCTTTGTAATGGTGGAGAAAGTAAACATCTTTTCTCAAGAATCGTTAGTTGAATACCTTGCAAAAGAGCTAGCACAAGAAGGCAATATATATATGGTACACATGTGGATGGGTGGGTAGGGCTTAGGAGATGAGTTTAATATAAATCTTGGAATACGGGTCACCATCCCTAAAGATTATATGAAAATTCAATTTTCTTCATCTTCAAGCTACCTCTAGCTCTTTAAAGTCATAAACAAATCAAAATCAGGGGTTCTTCGGGCTATGGTGGAAATTAAACCTCAAATGATAATAGTTCTCAAAACAAGATAGTTGAAAGTCACAATAAAATCCATCTAAAGTCATATGATAATCATTCTTAAACAATCCTAGAATAATTCAACTTTCTTTACAACAAATTTATTGGATAATATTAACTTCCACCAAATTCCAATGAATTCAAGGATAAGCCTAAGTTAAGTAGGATATGTCATACTCACCAATTCAACCATCTTACTTGACTTATCAATGAATCAATACCATCCCTAAGGCTAGTGTAGGATCGAAAAGAGCGTTAGAGGGGAAGGGGGGGGGGGGTGAATAGCGCATATCGCTTTTTCACACTTTTCATGAAACGTATGAGTAAAGGCAGCAGAAAAGAAATAAATAGAAACAGAAATACATTAACACCTTTCTTTTGGTGTTAATAGCAAAATGAGTGATTTCGTTGGGCACCTTTCTTTTGAAGTAAACACAGAAACGTACGAGCCCGGCGACGGCTAGTCCAAGGTCCACACCCAAATAAGTGATTTCATTGGGCAATCCACTAATAGCACGATAATTACAATATAAAACCTGAAATGCATAAATTAATAACAATACCGGCAACTAGGAAAGTAGAAGCTCGAGCTCTAGTTGTCGGGGTAGCTTTACGACATTGTAGAATAATTTTTGGAGCAGCGTCTAAGCACGGAAGTCGTATATAATCATTGTCCGAAGCTATTGGTCAAAGTCTTCTTTTATTGACCTATCCAAGTGTTTTCTTTCCCAATCACTAAATAGAGCCTATGATTTTTAACATCGATAATAGCTCCACTCATCGCCAAGAAAGGTCTTCCCAAAATTATAGGTATTCAGGGATCCCCTTCCATCTCAAACACTACAAAATCAATAGGTACGATATAATTTCCCACTTTAATCGATATGTCCTCCAAAATGCCTAGAGGGTACCGAATAGACTGATCTACAAGATGCAAAGCCATCGTTGTTAGTTTCAAATCATCTAATCCCAACTTCTTACAAATAGTAGAAGGCATAAGTCTCATGCTTGCACCAAACTCACAAAATACTCTATCAATGATAGTGTACCCAACCATGCAAGGGATAGTGAAACTACCTAGTTAGAATCAATGCGTTACATTTTTCCGATAAAGCCACCATTTCATACTCTTCCATCTTCCTTTTGTTAGATAATATATCATTTAGGAACTTTATATAGGTTGGCATTTGTCGTAGCACTTCAGTGAAGGGAAAATCACCTCCAGAAACATCCCGAATTGTTCATCCAGCTTTGTTTTGGCCAATCGTTGAGGAAATGATACAGGCGAACTATAAACCCTTGATGGAGTGGTGGGGTTGGGGTTTTGTGGCTCTCTCTTTTCCTTTTCCTCGTTTTCATACCCATCCTTCTCTTGATGCTCTTCTATATTCCTGTCACTTCTCAATTCGATAGCATTACAATATTCACTAGAATTTGTTTCGGTGGGAAGGGAGTACTTACTTGAGAGTTGTAGAAGAGGTCTAATGCATTGTGAAGTCAATCTCTCTATCTTAGCATCTAACTATTTGAACTCATCATTCTGTAACTTGATGACATTCTCTATCAAGTTCTCAAAATTCCCAAACGGTTGAAACAACTCTTGTTCACAAGTCCAACACGGCCTGGCCGTGCTTGTGGGCATGGTCGTGTCAAGCCCTATTCCTGTTCTGTAGGAGTTCTTTCATTCAACATTCATGTTAACATCCTTAGCTCATGATTCTGAGGTTCCTTGGGAAGATATCATCCTATTTCTATCTTACCATTCGTGTAAATTTAGTGTCACATTGTCAATAAAATCATATGCTTCATCTACCCTTTCTTCTTCAAGGATCCTCCCGCTGCTATGTCCAATGAAACCTTTGTTAGGGTTGATATGTCAGTGTAAAATGTATGGATAACAGGGCACTTTTCCAAGTCATGATGAGGGCACTTCTGTAACATCCCCTTAAATCTTTCCCATGCCGCAAACATTGATTCCCAGTCTATCTATGCACAACTCGGGATTTGATTTCTCAGATAGTCGGTTTTGCCCTGTGGAAAATACTTATTTAGAAAAAATTGCTCCATCTCGTCCCATGTCATGATGCTTCCTGGTGGAAGAGAGCGCAGCTAAGCTTTGGCCTCGTCGTTCAGAGAGAAGGAAAACCCTAGAAATATGATAGTATCAGTTGAAACTGCTTCATGCTTTAGTGTATCACAGTATTCCAAAAAAACTGCCAGGTATAGATATGGATCATCTAAAGGTGCCTATACGAATTACTTCTTTTGAATAATGAAAATTAATGCAAGATTGAGCTCAAAATTTTTAGCATTAATTGGAGGCCTCACGTTGTTGGACTTCAGTTTTCTAGTAGTGTGTTACACTATCGCAAGTGAACGATTACATCTTCAGTAATATGAAAGATTATCGTATCCACATGGACTATTGATTAAGCACTAGTGATTTTACAAAGTGAGTTATCTAGACAATCGAAGGCTGGTTGGAAGCTTGTGAACTAGAGAGGAGGAGAGAGAGCAAGAGAGAGTTAGTTGTGAGAGGGGATGAGTTGGTCGAGAGGGAAGAATTTAGGGATAATGATTCTAGGTTTCAGTTTCATTATGATGCTAATTAATGTCCCTAATGTATATTCATCTCATTATTTTTCATACTTACATTCTTATAGGGATTTTAACAGATTTCCAGAATGGAATACCATTAGAATGTCTTAGCAAGGAATAACCCCTATATCAAGGTCTTTTGACTCTAGAAAGTGGGTAAGTATCGATACCCTTTGTCACTAATGATATGTAAGCCCGGTTGAATGAGTGTTCTCTGTTACTAAGGATCCCCCGGTTATTCAGCCTAGTAGCAACCTCAACATAAAGATAAATCCCTTACTTCTACATGTATTACTCACACACACATTTCGTCAAACATGTAGTAGGCACAATACACATAGAACAAGACATAAACACTTCATTAAATAAGGAAATGATATATACATAGTTCATACATCAATCACAAATCATAATTACTCCCTACATCCTAGAATAGGGAGAACTACTCCATGAATAAGGAAGAACAAACCAATGACATGAATAATAGCATTCTTACATCCCAAATCAAAGAATGAAGAAGGAGAAGAAATGCTTATCAAGGAGATTGTCGTTGTCTTCGAGATGTTTCCTTGCTCCGAAGGTGGAGGTGGATGAATCGTCGGGGAGGACGAAGATGGAAGCTCTAAGGTTTCCCCCTAAGGAGAGTGGCTGAACCCCAAACCAAAGATATGAAATAGAGATATAAACAATCCCCTTTTATAGCGATAGGGCTCGAGCCCTGCTTTCTAGCGCACAACCATTCCTTGGAGGCACGGCCTGGTGTTGAGCCATGCTGGTCTGGAGGCATGGTCGTACCTAAGAGGCATGATCATGCCTAAGAGGCACAACCAGGTGTTGAGGAAGCATGTCAGGCTAGACACGACCGTGCTTTTTAGGCACGACCCATGACTAGCTTTTCCCAGGATTTTCACACGGCCGAGTTTGGGAGGCACGGGCGAGGCCTTGGTTCCTACTGGGTTGAGGCACGGCTGTTCTTGGGAGGCACGACCAGTGCCTTAGCCCTAGTTGGTTACTTCCTACCCTACTTTTCGCTCTTCTTTTCACTCTGCTTTTCCTTTAAGCTCAATTTTTGCTTCGAAAGGCATAATGTCATTGAAAATAAAGAAAAAGTATATCTCTGAACAATGTGGAGTAAAAAGCATGATAACATAATAAAATGAGGTGCGATAATGTAGATCGTGTCAATGAAATACAAGTAGATGTACAATATAAAGTGTCTAAAAGTATATATAATCTACGCACATCAACATCAAAAGAAACAGGACCTAACTTAACTCAGTTGATCAACATCAAAACTAACCCGGGTACTTATAATCTCCACATTTTTTATGTGCATCAACCTGAATTTAAGTTAGAAAAAATTAGAAAAATCAAACAATAAATTATTATGAAAAACAAATTTACTTTAATAACATGAAATATGCAATTAAGTCCTCCCCTTAACTTAACACAAATTAATTCTCCCTCTTTGATCACATCAAAAATATGGAAAAAATCATAAATAACAGAGAAAAAATATGAATTTTTTTTATAGAGAATATACATACAAAATGCAAGTTTCTATATTTTTACCGTAATTATTTTTCAAATAAAATAATTTTGAAACTTAAACTTCAATTTTTCCAAGAAAAATCTAAAAATTATTTATACCATTCGAAAAATGTTGAAAAGTTTTATCAATGTTCAACATAATCAATCTAATATTAGGAAAAAAATCACAAAAAAAACAATTTTTCTTATTGGGAGAAAATATTTTTCTTTAGAGAAATAGATATTTTATAATATAAATATTAAAAAATGAATTTTAATGTGAAAAAATTTTGCTAATTTTTTTGGACATTCAAAATACAATGGTTATCCATATAAAAATAAGTTTTTCAAAAATCTATCTCCAAAGATTTGAAATTTAAAAAAAAAATCAAAAAAAATTATGTAATAGTCAAAAAAATTTAATTTTTTTCTGTTAATAGATAACATATTTGTTTAACACATAAATATGTAAAATGAAAGAAAATCTAACAATGGGTTTATGAAAAATAATTTTGTAAATATTGCTAATTATTCAAACTAATCAATTTCTAGCATGTAAATAAAGATAATTTAATAGGCTAGAATAGATTTCGGAACATAAAATAAATTTCTACCTACTGGATTTATTAAGTATTTTCTAGAAATATCGAATTTTGAGATTTTTCTTATTTTCCCCCTATGGTTTCGTAAATATTAATTTAGTTCTCCATAATATCTAGAGTTTGGTATTTGTAACAAAATTGAATTTGATCATGTAGCCTCCTTTTATAACATTTTTATTTGATCGTTTAATTTTTTTATTTTCATTTTTATCTTTTCCTAGTTCTAAGCAAGCATTTTCTAATTTTGTTTCTATTATTAATTTTTCTTTTCTTATTTCAAGAAACATACTCCTAGATTTGCATAATGATCTAGATAGCATTTTTATTGCATCATACATTTGTTCTGAGGGTAGATGTCTTACCTCACTTACCATATCGGGCCGAACTTATCTCGGTTGATTAACATCAAAACTAACCTAGGGTACTTACAAAAGGGAATTCTGAAAGTTCTGAACCAGGCAAAATGGAGAAATAAAGATAAAAGTTCCTCTTGTCGAACTCAAGTCACCTCATTTGAACCATAGGTATGAATTTCTCGAACCAAGTTTCACATACCCTTTGATTGTGAATGTTAATTTGAATGAGTTAGAAACCCAGAGGTTACTTGGGGAGCTCAGATTGTATAGAAAAGTCCTGGAATACACCATTGAAGATATAAAAGGCATTAACCCGTCCTTATGCATGCATAGAATTTTGCTTGAAAATGATTATAAATCCTTAGTAGAATATCAAAGACAGTTGAAGCTGAATATGAAAGAGGCAGTCTGAAATGAGGTATTGAAATTATTGGATGCAAGAGTGATCTACTCAAATTCAAATAGTTAATGGGTAAGCCGGTTCATGTGGTCCCAAAAAAAGGAGGAATGATAGTAGTAAAGAATGAGAATAATGAGTTGATTCCCACTAGAATAGTCATAGGGTGGCAAATGTGTACTGATTATAGGAAATTGAACAAAGAAACTAGAAAAGACCACTTTACCTTACCTTTTATCAATCAAATGTTACAATAATTTGCTAAACACTCACTTTTTTTCTACTTGGATGGATATTCGGGTTTTTACCAAATTTCAATCCACCCGAGTGTCCAAGAAAAGACTACATTCACTTGTCCATATTGGACGTTTGCCTACAGGAGAATCCCTTTGGACCTTGTAATGTCCCATCTCTTTCCAACAATGCATGATGGCTATCTTCTCTGACTTTATTGAAAATATAATGGAGGTTTTTAAAGATGTGAAGATGTAAACTTGGTTTTAAATTGAGAGAAGTGTCATTTTATGGTTAGAGAAGGGATAGTTTTGGGACATATGGTTTCTAAATCAGATATTGAGGTTGATAAAGCAAAAATTGAAGTTATCGAGAAGTTCTCCACCAATAAATGTGAAGGGAGTGAGGAGTTTCCTTGAGCATGGTGGATTCTACCTATGATTCAGAAAAAACTTTTTCAAAATTTCCAAGCCTTTGACTAATTTACTTTTGGAAGATGTTAATTTTAATTTTAACTTGTAATGTTTGGAAGCTTTTCATAGGATAAAGGAAGCTCTGGTGATAACCCCAATAATGCAAGCTCTGGATTGGAATCTTCCTTTTGAAATTATGTTTGATGCTAGTGATTTCGCGGTTGGAGTGGTGTTAGGGTAGAGGAAAGACAGAAAGCTATATGTCATACATTATGCAAGCAAGACTCTAGATGATGTTCAAGTAAACTACGCCACTAATGAGAAGGAATTGTTTGGCATGGTATTTGCATTTGACAAATTTAGGTCATATTTGGTGGGATCAAAATTAATAGTTTAGAGAGATCATGTTTTAATCAGATATTTATTGAATAAGAAAGATGCAAAGCCCAACTCATTCGATGGATATTATTGCTTCAAGAATTTGATATGAAAATCAAGGATAAAAGAAGCTCAGAAAATCTAGTATGGGACCATCTTTCTCGATTGAATCAATATGATAAAGACGGGAAGGGTAATGACTTACTGATTAATGATTCTTTTACTGATGACCAACTTTTAGCTATTAGAGTTCAGATGCTCTATGGTACGTAGACCTAGCAAAACTTCCTAGCATGTGAGATCTTACCCCCGGAGTACACTAATTAATGGAGGAAGAAATTCTTCGCTGATGCGAAATACTTTATATGGGATGAACCACTCTTACATAAAAGATGTGTCGATGGTATCTATTGAAGATGTGTTTGATGTACGTGGATTATGCATGTTTTTAGGCATTGTTTATTGCACATTTACTTGTATTTCACAAGCATGGTTTACACTATCACATCCTGATATGCATAGATTATATATGCTTTTAGGTATTGTTTGTTGCACATTTACTTATATTTCACTACGTATGATCTATATTATCACACCATATTTCTTTATATTGTCATGCTTTTACTCCTTCAATTCAGAGATCTGCTCTCTTTATATTTTCATTTACAGGATGCAATTTGGAGCTAAAATGGAGCAAAACCGACTTAGAGCAAGCTTAAAGGAAAAACATCAAATCCATGTCATGCCTCACAGGCACGATCGTGCCTCACAAGCACGGTCGTGCCTTCATCAGTCACGGTCATGCTTATGCAGCCATGATTTCTATATATCACCATGGCTCGGTCGTGCCTCCCAAGCACGTTTGTGTCCTTCTAGGGTTATCTCCAGTACACCTCATGGCCCGACTGTGCCCCTTAGGCACGATCATACCTCTTCAGAAGCTCCCCTCAGCAATTCCAGAAGCTAACACGGGTAGGCCATGACCAAAGACACGACCGTGACCAAAGGCACGACCATGCCCAAAGGCACGATCGTGCGTCTTTTCAAGCAGTACAACTAAAGATTCCAACAACAACCACGACCAAGCCGTGCACAAAGGCACAACCATGTTTCATTTCAATCAGCTTCCCATGGCCAAGCCGTGCCTAAGGGGCACGACCATGTATTTTGCTTGGGCTTTCCCATGGCACGGTTGTGCCTCACAAGCACTATTACGCTCCCGCAAGCGCACGATTACGTCATTAGTAATATAAAAGATTATTGTATCCACAAGAACTATTGATTAAGCACTAGTGATTTCGCAAAGTAAATTATCTAGACAATCGAAAGTTGGTTGGAAGCTTGTGAACTAGAGAGAAAGAGAGAGAGGGGGAGAGAGAACAATAGAGAGCTGGTTGTGAGAGGATATGAGTTGGTTGAGAGGGAAGAGTTTAGGGAAAATGGTTCTAGGATTTTGCTTTCATTATGATGCTAATTAATGTCCCTAATGTATATTCATCTCCATATTTTCCATGCTTACATTCTTGTAGGGATTCTAACAGATTTTTATAATGGAAAATCATTAGAATGTCCTAGCAAAGAATAGCCCCTATGTCAAGGTGTTTTGACTCTAGGAAGTGGGTAGGTATCGATACCCTCTATCACTAAGGGTATGTAAATCCAGTTGAATGAGTGTCCTTTGTCACTAAGGATCCCCCGATATCTAGCCTAGTAGCAACCTTAACATAAAGACAAATCCCTTACTTCTATATGCATTACTCACGCACATATTTCGTCAAACATGTAGTACACACAATACACATAGAACAAGACATAAATACTTCATTGAACAAGGAAATGACATATACATAGTTCATACATCAATCACACATCATAATTATGCCCTATATCCTAGAATAGGAAGAACTACTCCATGAATAAGGAATAACAAACCAAAGAAATGAATAATAACATTCTTACATCCCAGATCTGAGATGGAGAAGGAGAAGAAATGCGTATCTAGGAGATTGTTGATGTCTTCGGGATGTTTTCTTGCTCTAGAGGTGGAAGGATTGTAGGTGAGGATGAAGATGGAAGCTCTAGGGTTTCCCTATATGGGGAGAACCCTTCCCGAAGGAGATGGGTTGAACCCCAAACCAAAGATAAGAAATAGGAATGAAAAATCCGCTTTTATAGCACTAGGGCACGAGCCCTTCTTTTTAGTGCACAGTCGTGACTTGGAGGCACGACCTGGTGTTGAGGCAAGCTGGTCTTGAGGCACAACCGTGCCTGGGAGGCACGATCGGGAGTTGAGGAAGCACGATAGGCTAGACAGACCATTATTTTCAGGCTTGACCCGTGTCTAGGTTTTCCCAGGATTTTCACACGGCCAAGCCTGGGAGGCATGGTCGGGGCCTTGGTTCCTACTGAGGCAGAGGCACGGTCGTGATTGGAAGGCACAACCAGGCCTTGTCCTTAGCTTGTTGCTCCTTGCCCTTCTTTTTGCTCTACTTTTTGCTCTGCTTTTCTTTTAAACTCGATTTTTGCTCAGAAACACATCATGTCAATGAAAATAAGGAAAAAGTAGATCTCCAAATAATTTTGAATAAGAAGCATGATAACATAATAAAATTGGGTGCGATATTGTAGATCATATCAATGAAATGTAAGTATATGTGCAATATAAAGTATCTAAAAATATATATAATCTACGCACATCACACCCTCAGACTTAAACCTTTGCTTGTCCTCAAGCAAAAACCTATAATCTAGACTCACGTGTCGGTATAATGTATCATAATCCATAGTGAGTCAATTTAAGTCTATCAAGTAGTTTCATTTATGAGCATGATGATATAGTACTTTAAGTGTGGCCTAAAATAAAAGTTCTCCATGCTTAATGCGATGAGTGATCTAAATTTTTCAAGTTTCAATCTCTAAGCCTTGTCAAATCATTGTTTAACTATTTTCCTTATGCTCCCAGCGATAGGCACTTACCTGCCATACGCTTGGTTCATATTTCTCAAACTACACCTGGTCTCAAAGGAGTGCTCGAAATCAAGAGAAACATAACAGTTATTTCTCTATTAACCTAACTCAGTCTCAAAGGGATAACTTGCTAATTTTCACTCATGACAACTATTTTCTCATCCCTTATTCAGATGATTTTGATATTTTTTTTGGTGCTTTAAAGGAGAAGCAGTAACTCAAATGCAGGGATATTGATTTTTCCAAATGAGTTTACATGGTTCGAGCACCCAGTAACCAGAATGTAGATAAGAAATCACCATGGAAATACAAGAACTAATCAAGTTCTATGAATCATGACTATTTTCAGAGTTATCTACCCTTAAAACTAGACAAAGTGACAAGAGATCCTAAAACTAGGCAATCACTCAAATTTTTCTAAATATAGAAACATGCTCATTTCATGCTACTCAAGATAGAGAAAAATATATCACCAAGCATATTAGCATTTTCAGTCAAAACACATGAAAATTTAGATAAAAAGCGTGCTAGCATTTTCGCTATGAGAACAAGTCAGCAATAATATAATGACTGATGCAAATAGAAAAAAATTTATTATTCAAAAAGAAATATGATGAAAACTAATAGATAACCCAACATATATACACCCCCTAGATTTAAATCTTTCATTGTCCCAATGAAAACCAAAAAATATTATAGAGAATGTAGAAAAAGATAAAGTTAGAGAGGTGACCAAGTGACGTGTGTCAAGTGTATAAGTCATTCCATCGCCAAAGTCACCTCTCCATTTGGTAGTCACACTCCTCCTCATCTTTGAAACCTACAAAAAGAAGAATAGATAAGAAAAACCAAGTAGAGAGATTGGGTTAGGAAAAAGGAAAAAAAGAAGAACAAGAAATTGAAAACAAGACGAAGAATGCTTGGGTTGCCTCCCAATTGAGCAAAAAGTTGAGCAGAAAGCAGAGCAGGAAGCATAGCATCCAGGACCAAGGCCATGGTCATGCCCAAAGGCATTGTCATACCTCAACCCTAGCAAAAACCAAGGCCACGGCTGTGCCCAGAGGCACGGTCATGTGAGCTTCCTGGGAGACCTCAGACAGGGGTCGTGACAAAAAGGCACGATTGTACCTTGCCTCTAGTGTCTCCTCAAATAGGGCTCGTGTCATCCAAGCATGGTCATGCCTTCTCCTCAAACAGGGGTCGTGCCTCATAGGCACGGCCGTGCCTCCGAACAAAAAAAAACCCAAGCCCTGGCCATGCCGTCTAGGCACAGCCGTGTGTCCTGGAGGCAGGGCCCGTGCCCTAACACTATAAAAGGGGATTTTTTTTCCCCATCTTTGAAGGAATCTTTGGTTTGGGGTTCATCCCCTCTCCTTGGGGAAGTGTTCTCCCCTTAAAGAGAAACCCTAAAGCTTCCATCTCCTCCTCCTTGATGATTCGTCCACCTCCGAAGCAAGGGAACATCTCCAACGACGCCGGACTTCATGGATAAGCATTCTCTTCTCTCTATTTTCACGTATTGAGTTGTAGTTTGCTATTTTCTTCACCTCTTGATTTTATTCCCTTGCAATGGAGTAGATTCTCCCATTTCTAGGAGGTAGGGAGTAATTATGATGTGTGATTGATATATTAACTATGTCTAAGCCCATTTCCTTGTTTAATGAAGTGTTTACAACTAGTTCTATGTGTATTGTGCCTACTATATGTTTGGCATAATGTGTATGTGAGTAATGCATGTAAATGTGAAGGATTTGTTCTTATTCTAAGATTTCTTTTGGGCTAGACAACCAGGGGTGGTCCTTAGTGACAAAGGATACCCATTCAACCAGACTTACATACCCTTCGTGATAAAGGGTATCGATTATTAACCACTTCCTAGAGTAATAACCTTGAAATAGGGACTAATCCTTTGCTAGTATAGATAACTAGTGCTTAATGGTGTAAACACTCCATTGTAGATTTTGATTCTCATTAGGAAGTAACTGAGATAACTCTAGCGATTGTATGACCGGGGGGCCCTTAGTGACCGAGGGTATCTCTTTAACTAGACTTTCTAGAGTTACTCCTTTAGTTAATGATGTTAGAATTATTGTAACTCATCCATAATTTAGTTAAAATCCCTACAAGATCATAAACATGGACGGTAAAGAAGTGAATATGCATTAGAGACATTAACTAGTATCATAATGAAATCAAAATCCTAGAATTCGTCTCCCTAAGCTCACCCTCTCTCAAGACTCTCTCTCTCTCTCTCTCAACTTTCTCTCTTTCTCTCTCTCTCTCTCTCTCTCTCTCTCTCTCTCTCTCTCTCTCTCTCTCTCTCTCTCTCTTATAAGCTCTTGCTTACAAGCTCTCTAGTTCTTAAACATTCAACCAACCTTCGACCGTCTAGATAACTTACTTTGCGAAATCACTAGTGATTAATCAATAGTCTCTATGGGATCGATAATCTTTTATATTACTGACGACATAACCGTGCACTTGCGAGAGTGTAACAGTAGAAGCCATAGCCTATCCTACTTATGATGCTAAAACTGTCATCAAGATGTTTAAGAAGACAATTTTTCCCAG
The DNA here is from genome assembly GCA_038050645.1 of Hedychium gardnerianum. Lineage (NCBI taxonomy): Eukaryota > Viridiplantae > Streptophyta > Magnoliopsida > Zingiberales > Zingiberaceae > Hedychium > Hedychium gardnerianum. The sequence goes on along the minus strand of JBBUKS010000073.1, from coordinate 6,431,330 downwards.
GTTTGGAGTTCCTAGAGTACTTATCAGTGATAGAGGTTCTCATTTCATTGAACGACAGTTTGAGAACTTACTTAAGAAATACGGAGTAAGCCATAAGATTGCAACATCATATCATCCACATACAAGTGGGCAAGTATAGATATCAAACAGAGAGATCAAAGGAATTTTGAAAAAGACGGTATCCATGACCAGAAAAGATTGGTCTCTAAAGTTGGATGATGCTCTATGGGCTTATCGTACTGCTTATGAGACTCCAATTGGGATGATATCATTTCATTTTATTTATGGAAAATTGTGTCATCTACCGGTGGAATTAGAACATAAATCTTATTGGGCAATTCAACGATTGAATCTTGACTTGAATTAACCAGAGAAAAGAGAAAGCTTCTACTCAATGAATTAGATGAGCTTAGAATGGATGCTTATGAGCATGCTAAGTCTTATAAGGAAAGAACAAGAAAATGGCATGATAAACATATTGTATGACGAGAATTTCATGAGGGAGATCTTGTATTGTTGTTTAATTCAAGGCTAAGATTATTCCTTGGAAAATTGAAATCCTCATGGATGGGACCCTTTAGAATTCAAAAGTTATATCCATATGGGGTAGTTGACATCTGGACAAAGAATTAGGGTCTTGTAAAGTGAATGAGTAGAGACTAAAAAGGTATTTTTTGGGGATGCCTGTTGATAAAGAAGAAGAACAATATTTTTCTGAATCTCATCCTTCGGATTGAGGCAAGACAGGGGTCAAGCTCGGGACCTTAAACGAGCGCTTCTTGAGAGTCAACCCAAGGGTTTACTTTGAAACTTTGTTTCTATGTTTTTAGTTTCTTTGATTTTAATTTGTATTTTGTGTACAGGGTTTTGAATGAATAATGGAGGCACACGGTCGTGCTTTAAAGGAAGATGAAGACACACCGTTGTGCCTCAAGGAGTACACGGATCAAAACCAACCATGGCAAGGTCCTGTGGTTTCACACGGTCGTGCCTCATCTAGTGGAGCCACCAGATCAAATCACGGCTTGGTCGTGTATTTTGACATGGTCGTGCCAACGGAAGCTACTCCCGTGCCTTCAAAGAGCTAATTTCCAGAACAAGTTACGGCTTGGCCTTGTCTTTTGACACAGCCGTGCAAAATCTAGACCAAGTGAAGCACTGGAGTCACAGAGGAAATAGAAACAACCATGCCACGTTTGTGTATTTTAACACGACCGTGTGAAGAAATACTTCTTGGACAACTTTCACCATGGTGGGGCCGTGTCAAAAGACACGGTCGTGTGACGTCAGCTCAAGGGATAAAACCCTAAAGTATGGTCATGTTTTCTCCCACATTATTGTGCACTACCATCCTTCCAATTTCATTTCCTTCTCCTTCACCACTCTCCAAGATTTCTTCCATCTCCCTTTTCTCATCTCCACCTTCTCCACCTCTCCAAAAGATTCTCATTTCTACACCCTTTTCTTCTTAAGTGAGGGATTTTCTCTTCTCATTTGATTTTCGTCTTCCCCCAAGACTTGTTCTACTAGTTGGAAAAGATGTCAAACCATCATGAAAAAGGAGTTTGATCTTCTAATAACGATACATCCAAGGACAAAGGAAAGCGAAGGTCACATGATGAAGGTAACAAAAATCCTTATGGCATTATTTTTTGTAGTAATGAACAAAAATTGTGTTATAATTCGTTGGTTAAATGTCGTATTGCATGCACAAAATATTTAGATTATCATACTCTGGAAGTTTTCGGCCTTAAGGAAGAAGTAGAGTGGATGATAAATAGGATAGAGTGGAAAGGTCTCATGAGTAAGAACTAACCCACATACCCAAGAATTGTGTTAGAATTTTTGAGCTCTATTAACCTTCATGGAACTTTTATGGAAGAAAGGATTCACTTTCGCTTGTTTAATGATGATTATGAGTGGACACTTGGTGATTTTAATGCATGTTTTGAATTACCATATGGGGGGGATAAATAAATCCCTAAAAAAAATTATTGCAACTTTATGTGGGGGGGAGAAATTGGTTGTGATGATAC
>JBBUKS010000073.1:6409788-6429194 GCA_038050645.1 Hedychium gardnerianum | reverse complement strand
TCGCTTCAAAGGTATACACTCTAACATGTAGATCTAGTGTAGATCTAGAAGAAAACCTAGTATATGTAAATATTTTTTTATCTTCGCACGGATCCGATGGCAAAGGATCTAGGGCTTTCCGCTGCGCATTTGCGTGTTTAGCGCCCTAGACTTCGGGTGTGATATTATACTCATTGAGTTGCGTCTTCTAGTGGACTGAATTTCAAGTATTGTGGATTACCCATGGATTTTTTGGTAGGAAGTTGGTTATCATCTTTTGGAACTCAATTAATGGAATCGTTAAGTGTAGATTTGACTTAGGTGTGTTCCCAAGTGATATTTTTGTCGATGGCTTAGGTCTCAAACCTTAGAGCAGCTTACTAGGCTCATAAGTTGACAAAGGAGGCTTCCTAGCCTATTCCAGTTGCTTAGAAGCTTTGTACCAGATGATGCTAGTGGATTGAAAAAAAAAATGTTCTAGAAAATTAGAATCATACTTATGGGAACAAAATATTTTTGTGTTTCAATAGACGATGGATCTAAACATATTAACGTTGAATTTAATGGTATTATTCACAATTGACTCAAGAGGGTTCCCAATTGACTAATCATCTCCCAAATCGACTAGTCATCTCTTAGTCAAATGGTCAGCTTCTAGTCGACTAGGAATCACTAGTCATCTCCATCTGGGAGATAATTAGTCAATTTGGAACCCTCTTAAGTCAATTGTAAATATTATTAGTATTATTAGATCCAACATTTATATTTTTAAATGGCTAGTCAACTTGGTCGTGTTAGTATTGGAGCAATCATTTTAAACATTAAGTGAATGTTCAATCATGGTTTATAAGGCTTTTAGTTGTTGGTTTGGGCAAGCATCTATATTATTTGGAGCTCAATTTGGTTAAGCTTCATTGCTATAAAGTGCTCAAATTATTTCTAAGAATTTGGAACAAATGATAGGTTTCAATTCATTCCTTCAAGTTCTCTAGTAATCTCTCTCTTGTGTTTTATTTTCATTTTATAGGGAGAGATTGTGAGATTCAATTAAGCCCTTGTCTTTTCTCTTTCTTGTGAGAAGGCTTGTTCTTAGAATTCTAGGAAATATTTTTATACTATTTGTGCATTGTAAAGAACTTTCTAGCTCTAGTAAATTCTTGGACAAAATTTTTAGGGTTTGCACAATTACTTTAAGGTAAAAGAGTGAGTTGGTGATTTTTGTTTTATAGGTAAGTCCAAGGTTTAAAATCTCGACCCGTGCCGAGATTTCGGTCCCAGACCGGAACAATACGGTTTCGTATCGTGTCGTGTCGATACAGTTTTGATATTTTTTTATTTAGATATAGAAATTATTAGATAAATATGTTTATTGTGTATAATTTAAAAATAAGTTGTATATTGATTTTATATAAATTCTCAATTATTAAAAAAATTATTAAATATACGATCTATCAATAATTCAAATTAAAATTATTACATCATAATTATATAAATTAACTATTTATTTAATTAATTAATAATTTAAATAATATATATTTAAAATAATAATAAAATATCAATTAAACATTAAAATAGTAAGAAAAAATGCAAAATAATAATAAAAAAATTATCAGAATATAAATCTAATTTATGAGATTTTAAAAAAAAAAATAGAATTTTTAAATAAAATTTAAAATAGTAAAAAAAGAATTTTCATAATATTAATTAATAAAATTTATTATTATTTTTTTAATTTTAAATATTTTTTTATATATTTTATTGGGATAATTTAATTACGGTAATCGATTCGCCTTGCGACGCTTGTGGCGGTGCCAAAGCCATCATGGGATGCCTCTAGTGCCATCGGAAGAGTCCCGCGACTCATCCGACGATGCGTGGGATGCCTTCAGTGCCTCCGGAAGAGTCTCGCGACTCTTCTCGTGTTTTCCTCTTCGCGTGACGCACGCCACGCATGCGAAATTTTCACGTCGACAGTGCCGGTTTCGCTCCCGTGATGGAACAGTAATAACCGTCCATGCCACCCGACACAAAATAATATTTTAATCTCTAGATGCGATAACTGCTTTTCATATTGCATCGAATTCAGTGTTTCATGAGCGAACTAAGCACATCGAAATTGATTTTCATTTTGTTCGTGAGAAAATTCAACAAAGCTTGATTTCTAATATGTGAAAACTGGAGAATAACTTGGGGACATCTTCACAAAAGCTTTAAATGAGGTTTGGGTTGATTATCTTTGTAACAAGTTAGGTATGATTAATATTTTTGCTCCAACTTGAGGGGGAGTATTATCTACATATATTAGTTCCCATATCTGTACATATTACTTATCATATTATCCGTATATATTAGTTAGTATATATCGGTCAATTAGGCTAATTGATAATTAACCTAATTATAATTTTCTAAGATAGATTCCTAGTTTGTATATAAATAAGCTTCACTCTTCAATAAAGTGTACAAATTCTTTTTATCTCAATTAACACAACTCAACATGTAATTTAGATGGTAAAAAATTTAAAGATACGTATCAAATGAAGAGTAACTAAAGTATCATTTTTATTCCCAATTAATCCCCACATATCATTTTAGATATGGATCAAATGAAGAGCACCTAGAGTATCATTTTAGTAAGTGTAGCCATGGTTTAAAATCTTGTCCTGGACTGAGGTTTTGGTGGTTTTGGCCCCTGACTGGAATGATATAATTTTGGTTTTGTATTGTGTCGATATGGTTTCAGTATTTTTTAAATATAAAATATATTACCTAAAAATAAAAAATTTAATCTAAGTATTAAAAAAAATATAAATACAAAATATAAATATTTTTTAAAAAGAAATATATATTAAATTAATGAGATAATTTTATTAGGGTTTAATTAAGCCTATTTAAATTATTTAATTAAGTTATTTAATGAAAAGCTAAGTTACTACCTTCGCCCGAGACCCGTTTGCTCTTGTTCCGCACCGCTAGCGATTGTGAGGCACGCAATGCGTCCCCGACGTTAGTGGAGCAAGCTCAATGCGTCCTCGGTCGCCACGGGGCCAGTGCGACGCGTCCGGGGCGGCCGCAGGGCTTCCGCGACGCGTTCGTGGCGGCCGTGGGGCTCGCACGACGCCTCCATGGTGGCCTCGCAGCCTTGGAGCGTGCCAGCACCGGAGGCGTGCCGGTGCCGGTTTGCGAGCAAAACGAAATGTTTCTCTTGCACCGGGTGGTACGATATGAGATTTTAAACCATGACCGTAGCTCTCGTCAAATGCAAAAGCTTGAGTAGAGCTTGCGACGAAGGTGGAAGGCTTGAATAGTGCTTGGGATGAAGGTGGAAAGATCATGACAAAGGCGAAGCCTTGAAGAACTCATTCGCTAGAGTATAGAGGTCTTGGGAGCTTCTCTCTTGCCGGTTGGTGGGTGGGATGTAAAATTTTGCTCATGTCAATCGAGACAATTTGAGATTCAAAACAGGGACTTGTGCCTCTATTATAAGGCCTAATCTTTGTTTTAATTGATATTCAGTGTTAGTAAATTTGGTTCTCTCTCTTTTGAGGCATCAATTGTTCTCCCATTGTGTAACCATGAAGTAGCCTATCTCGCATCAAATTAGCCTAAAATTGAACCTACAAACCCCCAAAGCAATATCTACACTCTCTGGTCCGGCCACCCAAAATGACTACAATTTACCCTTATATAACTCCTCTATAACCAAATTAACCTTTAAATAATAATCAGAATGTCATATTGGATCTGAATTAAACTTACGTTTTGGTTGATATTTTTAGTTTGCTCATGTCGTGAGATCATAGATAGCACTGGTTTGATGCTCACACATGGAATTGAGCATAAATTGTTTTCATTTTTCTAACTTTTATGGTGTTTTATTTTTGGATTCATTTTTCATCTTATTCCATTCTTTTTTCAACTTTTGAAATATGACTCCATAATCCAAATGTATACTATTACTTGACATTTGTGAATTATGTAGATAATTGACATGATTACACTTTTCTTTAGGATATTGCTTGTTTCTTTCCAGATTTTTTTTTTCTTTGCTAATTAATTTCATGACTTTTTATTCTCTTGGGCAAGTTAAATAGTTTGGTTTACTTTCAAAGCTGTTTACTTTTAGTTAATTCTGCAGGGTGCATGTATCCCCCAATGTGCAGTTGCGACTAACTTGTTGATACCATTAACTGGAAAAGTTAATTCGGAGGATTTATCGGTCACTGGAAAGAACTCACCTTCCCAAGAAGGTTCCTATCTTCCTTTTTTGTTTGATTTTGAAGAATTGGAAGGGGAATTAAACTTTCTAACACGCATTGTTGCACTTACTTTCTATCCATCCACTCCTGGAAAGCCTGTTACACTTGGTGAGGTACAATACTAAAATTTACAGAGTCAACTGTTTTGAGAAAATATAAAATGTTTGTTGATTTCAATAGGTTTAGCACAATACTAAACTTTAGAGAGTCAATTTTTTCTTTGAGCAAATAGAAAATGTTTATTAATTTCAAGAGGCTTAGCAACATTAGACAACATATACCAGTAAAGATACAGCCGTTTTTTGTTCATCTCTGTACTTCTATTTTTATTTACATATGCATCAAAGAGAATTTTCAAACCATTAGATTATATCTATGGTATATTTCGAAGTTCTTTTAATTAAAGCCTAATTTGTTCTCAGGAAAATTGTTCTTGGTTTACTGGTGGTAATGTTCAAACATAGTACACGTACAAATTGAACCCATCAATTTGTTGTCAGGTGTTTCTCACCCTTACCATCCAAAAATACTATTGTTAACAATAATTATTGAGTTCAAAAGTCTAAAATGGATAAAATATGAATGATATAAGAGAATACAAATGTTGTTTTCTTGCTCCATTAACTTTTATCAATAACTAGTGTAACTTTTAAATATTTATTAACCAAACCTCATTCCTTCTGTACATATGATTAGGTAAAAATTGTGTGGGAATCACATTGACATGGTAGATTAATTTGTCTGTTAGTAGGAGTTTATTTACTAATACCTTATTAGGAAGAACCCTACTAATATGACAACAATTTTCTGCATCATAATTCATAAGTCTTCTTCTAGAAGAAATTAAATTTGATGTGAATTTTGTGTATGGTATGACATCTCTTTGAGGTGAAATCAACACCAAGTGCATCCCTGAACAAGGGTCGATGAGGTGGGATCATCCTTAGAAAAAGAAGGTAGGGCAGCCCCATTTTGAAGAGGAATTCTATGGGCAAAGTTTTGCGTGATGGAGTTTGCTTGGCATGCTTCCAAGCATGCCATGAATTTAATCTAGTTGCGCTCATTTAATCCTCTTTCCCTAGATTTTATTTATTTCAAATTTTTTAATAAAGTTGATAAACAAGCTTAAATTTTGATGAAAAGAGTTAACTATATAATATACTAAGATTTGAAAATTTGAGCTGTGCCGGTGTTTCAGTATTTAGCTGGAATAATATTATTTTGGTATCATGCTGACATTCTAATGTATAATGTGGTGGTAAATTGGAGGTGGAAGGAGGAAAGACACGAAGAAAAGAAAACAAAAATATTAATTTCAATGTTTTCTTTCCATTTAGAATGCTACGATTTTGACATTATCTTATATGGAGATAAACTATAAAAATGAAATAATATTATTTAAATTTTAGCATATGAATGGGTGTTGAGTATTAATATGAAATGATACTCGTCAATATGATTGATATAATAATACAAGAGACATTCTCTGGGTATTGAGTAGTATGAGTTTTGGTTATTTATTAAAATGATAGATTTCGGCTGTTTCGTCTAGTTCGGTATGAGATTTGAAACAGTGTAATAAACATCTAAACTAATGAAAAGAATATATCTAACTATTGGCTATATACTTATTTTAGCTGACCCACCTAGTGATAAGACTTTGGTTGCTGTTGTATTTGTTATATATTTACTTAAATGTAATTATAATTGTTTATTGATTTACTACATTTAACTGTAAAGTATTTAATGCTTGTTAACTTAAATTTAAGATTTACCACAATTCATATAGATATAAAATCTTATTTATAATTTAGTTGTCACTTAATTAAATATAAACAATGCTGACTTTGTATAGCCTAAAAAAACACGTAATTTAATTGTCATTTTAGATTTACTTATGACTTTGTATAGCCTAAGTAATATTAAATTGTGACTTATAACACATAATTAACATTTTAACTTTTAACTTAAGTATTACTGACGATAATTATAACATGAACATAAACCCTAATTAATTGTAGCTTTTTAATTTGAAAATTGATATTGACATTAAACTGAAGTTAATCTTAAAGAATTAACATGAAAATATATTAACAATTAATATTTTACTGATAATTTGCATAATAAATATAAATTTAGAAATTACAATTAATATTATAATAATGACTATTTTTAACTTATCAATATAAGGTTACGACTTGTAAGTTAATTATTACATAATTTAAATAAAATTAAACAATACTTAATTATTATTTTAATATAATATTATATCCCATTAATATTAATTATATATAATAATGTTGATCTTTTAATTTTTTTATTATTATTTATTTAGTAATTAAGTTAATTAATATAATCCTAAAATTCATTGATTATTATGAAGTGTTTACCTTAAAAAAGGAAAACAAATTAATTTATAAGACTGAACTCCACTTCGACCCCCCTTCCCCTTGTGCCAACTCCCTCATATTCCCAACTCACGTGCTGTGAAGAAGGAAGGTCTCATCTAGGGAGTCAACTCTGTACGTCTTCTAGTTCGCCGCCTACTGATTTGGCTTCACCATATGCTCTCTAGGATAATTTTTGCAGATATGTTTTTTGTCAATCAACCTTGGTCTTCTTGATTCTGATATCAAATGAGATAACATCAGTACAATACAATAAGGTTTTGGTCGACATGGGAGAGACTGCTACGCATCACTTATGGTGACCAAAAATCGTGAGATTTTAAATGTTTGGTGGGTAGGTTTCGCTTGTGCCTACCAAAAAAATCATGAGATTTTAAATGTTTGATTATGGAACTTTGCTTGATACAAGATCCTTTGGTAACCCAGTCTATATGTGAATGTAAACTTTATGATCAACATTGTGGTGTTCTTACATTTTGTTTGGTTATAATTGTTGAGTAAACACACATAATTCCTTTACTCTGTTATGTCTTATGTCTTAGCTTCCTTTTGGGTCTTGGAAATACGCCTTGTGATGATATTAGTGTTAGTTGAATAGTTATTGGTACACCATGAGTTTGATGTTGTAGGATTCACTCATTTGTTTTGGGTGAGGTACTATGTTGTTTGAATAGAGAGAATGTTAGAGCCCAATGGTTCATTTCTGAACATGCTAGCAAGAGAGATCTAAGTTCCAACGCTAAATTACACACTAGTCCAAGGGTCCGAAAGACCGGGATCATCCTCGTAGGAAGTGGGTAGGGTTTCTCTTTTTAGGCAAAATATTATGGGATCTTGGAGTAGATTTGGTGTTAACCTTGTATGTTTTAACACAAACCAAATGCATTAACTAGGCATTGATGTGATTTTAGTACACTATTAGGATTTTGCTACATGGATAAACATTTCTTACTATTGATTCTCAAATTGTTATGTTCGATGATTTTGGTTCAAGGACTATTGGGGATTATTATAGGGAAAATTAGGGTTCTCGTTAATTAGGTAGTCCCCTCTACCTATACTTATTATTTACTATTTTAACTTCACAATTTACATCCTATAATATGAATTATTTACAATTAGGCCCCTAACAATCCTTATTAAGCTAGTTCAAGAAGATTACAGATTTGAGTTGTTACAGATATTGGATTCTAGGAGTCCTTACAAATTTGGTCAGTAGACAAGGTAGCAATTTCATTTGCATAAGTGATAATCTATCACTAGGTACTTTGTGCACTCATGGAACATTGGATTAATGACAACTGACCTTGATACTAAAATAAAAGTCTTTTTCTTATAACATTTTTAAAGTAGGCTGTCCTAATGATGGTAACATGGAACCTTGAGAAACTACTGAACCACACCAATTGTAAATAAGATGAGGTGAAGAATTCTCAATGATTTGCTATGTTCCTTGTCTTCTAAACTGAATAATTGTACAACTAAAATTTTCAAACCAAGCCTTTAGATTGTAAGATTAAAAGATGTTGGTCTTGAGCATTTTTCTTTATGATCATCTTCATCATTTGAGGTTGTAAGGTTTGATTTTTCCTCATTTGATCTTGGTGTGAATTCATCACTTGAAGATGTTGAAGACTCAATCCAAGGATTTAAAAGATGAAGATGGTCTCTCTTCACTATTTGTCATGTTATCCACAATTAAGTCATGATTCTCACTATCTTCTACCTCAACTAGTGGCTCCTTGGATTCATAAACTTGGACCTCTTTAACTTGTAATTCTTGTTATTTCTTGTCTTCAATCAATTCAACATTTGAGCTTCTTGTGTTTTAGACTTTGGAGCCATTAGCACAAACCAACTTTATCAACCAACTCCACAAGTTTCATGAGCACTATACCCTTGCACACTTGATGCACACATCAGAAACACAAAAGTAAAATCTAATTTAAATCCTTCACCAAGCATGTCAAAATGATTTGGTCAAATCCAACCACTTAATAACATCATTCCCTAACATTCTTTTTGATGTTTGACAATCCGTTTAAGTGTGAGAATAAAACCAATAGTGGACAAGACATTCAGAAACTCAAAGCTCCTCTCTAGCTGGGATTCCATCCCCGGCTGAGCTATCTTTAGGGTGACACTTATGATTGGGGTGTAAAGGGTTACTAACTTAAACTTCTACACTATCTACTGCTTGAAATTGGAGGAAGTATGAATACTTCTTAGTAGGAACTATAATAGTGGAAGCAGATGCAGGGTGAGTGTGATGACCCTCCTAGGATGTAGCATTTGACTAGATGCTGGGTGAGTGTGAACTAAATGACGCTCCTAGGAAGTAGCATTTTGACTAGATGTGTTTAATTGCCTTGGAAAGAATAAACGACATCTCTAACTTGCCCAAGTTTCCTAAAGTGAGAACACTAAGGCTTGCTTGTTGACCTACACACCTGTCATAAGCTCACTCATTGCCTCCTCGACTGTAATGTGATCCTTTATTTGACAACCAAACTTCCAAAGAAGATTGGCTTGTCATAAGATCAGAGGATGCTAAGGCTATATTAGAATCTCAGTGTCCTAATGTGTACATCTGATAGGGGTCAAATGGAAATGCCTCTCAATATCTTAGTCTTCATTGATTCCAGCTTAAGAAAGATGATGAGGAGAAGCATGGTGGTGAGAAGATTGTCCAATTGATCCTATATGATTCGTTGGAAAATGTCGTTGAAATTAGTTGCAAAAGTTTGAAATTGACCAACATAAGTAGTATCTCTCAATGTTTGGTTGCCGTGATTGGAAAAGATTGCTAGAGAAGAAACAACAAAAGATGCTCTTAAGGGTTGGATAAATGACCTAACAAAAGAATATTATTAGGCATTAATCTACTACTATGTAGTTTTAGTGGACTCATTGGCAACCCAAGTGGTAAGGTGTTTCAGCTAATGTAGGCCTATAACTAAGGTTGAAAATCTCCAACCATGTCAGAGTTTCAGCCATTGATTGATATCATGCCAACGTTATGATGTATGGTGTCAGTGAGACAATGACGGATTGGAGATCAAAGGAGCAAAGAGATGAAGCATAAGGAGACATTGTCTTGTGTTGAGTGATATGAGTTTCAATAATTTAGTAGAACGTGTCGCCCGTTTAACCCGACACGGTATGAGATTTTAAACCATGCCTATAATCAAACTTGAATTGTTGCAACTCACAAATCATAACTCTTTCCATTAAGCTTCTCTATTGTAATGGTCATAGAACCAACAATGTGTAGTGGTATGATTGGGAAACTCAACATTTTGGGATTGATTGAAGATCAATAGAAAGGGTGCCCATAAACCAAAATGCAAAAAGAAACAACCACTTTATATGTTTTCTTTTCTCCCAACAAGTAGAGATAGGAAGAAACAGAAGGCAGTTCCATTGCAAGAAAGATAAAGAGGGACAAGATCAAGATGGTGCAGTTTGAGCCTTTTTTGTAAGGAGAAACAAAAGAAAAATGAATGAAGAAAACTAAAGGAATTTCCAAAGAAGAAATCACGATAGCAGAGCATTACTTTTGAGACAGTGAGGATGTTGGTGAAGCTGGAGATTTGACATAGTTTGAGCAACCGTCTGTGGGCGTATGATTCTAGATTGCACATAGGGGGATGCAGATGCTCGGAACAAACACAAAGTGGCAAGAATGAACTTTTCTTGTGGAGACTGCTGGCAATGGGTTCTTGCTTGTAGAGGTGGTCATTCTATGCAATCAGAGGTGCTCATTGTCTTATGCGCACATGTGGGTAGAGTCCAAATAGGGCTGTTGTAACTCCTGCTTCTTGTTATTGGTGTTATAATGTGTTTCAAAATGATGCATGGGGCTTGATTGTCATGGTGGGGACACTCAACGAGATTAAATAATCATGAATGGTGATCGAGCAATGCCAAGGTATTCCAAGTGCTCTGATAACATGTTACTGGGAAAATTAGTGTCTTGTTACATAGCTAGGCCCCTCTACCTATGTTTATCATTCATTATTGTAACTTTACAATTTACACACTGAATTGTTTGGTTCCTAATAGGAACAAAAGCTGCTCACGTACTGCAAAGTTGGTATACCCACTAATCATATTCGGTTAGTTGAGTAGGAGAAAAATGCTTAGGTGCCTGACCCATTTTAAGCTGAATAGAAATTGACATGCATGCTTCAGCTTTAATGCAAAGTGTAATGCTATAATTCTCATATGATAAAAGAACTTATGTCGGCTCAAGATTTCCTTACCAATTATTTTCTCCTCCTTGGTTCAAGTGATGTATGAGATTTTGTAAAATGATTTCTGAAATCAACTTATCATCAAAATTGGAAGTCCATACAAGTTTATGATTGAAAATAAGCAAAAGCTAGGTTTCTGTCTGAAAGTTCCAGTTTCTTGTTAAGCTTCTGCATTGGCTCGGATATACTATGATTATTGGTATTCTGTGTTTTCATCACCATAATTTAATAATTTAATGGCCATATCCTTTTAGTTGCTTGTTATCTTTGTTCTTATTTAAACTACATTTTGCAACTGATCCTGAACATGTTACAGATTGAAGTGCTTGGTGTTTCTCTTCCATGGGCAAGAATGTCTACCGATTGTGGCATCAGTGACCAATATATCAAACTTTCCCAACAAAACTCCATGCACAGTCATGATTTCCAAAATGACCTCGACTTAAATGCATCAACAAATCCCTTTTTGGAAAACTCAAACTATCATTCTGTATCATCTAGTGGAGACATTCTTCCAACTCAACAAAGTACAACTGACAATCTGATAGATCTTTTAACTGGAGAGCTTATATTATCTCCAGAGCCAGAGAATTCTAATGTGCTTGAGAGTAAGTTAGACAATGGTGACAATCTCCACTTTTTTGGAAACGATGATTCTGGTAATCTTCATCGAACTTCTTCTGTTAATGGGTTTAAAGATGAAGCTGTTAAAGAGTTGGGCCATGTTCAACGCTACAAGGATCTTTCCATATCCCTTCTTAGATCTGGCAAGGTAAGTCTACTAATCTATTCTTCTTAAGAAGAACTCAATAACTTTTTTGGCATCCATGGTATTATTAAAGGGCGGAAAGGTATACTGGGTTCCAGTTTGTTGCATATTCTTAATCTAGTAAAACTAGATGTAATTTTAATTCTTTTCTACTTGTAAAGAAATTAATCTCTCTATTTGGGAAAAAAAATCAAATTTGTAATCTTGGCTTCATCCTCCTCCATTTGGAAGGTGGTTGGCTTCCTCTCCCTCTCTCTATTTAGAAATCTTGCAGACTTTATTTTTAGATTTGGAGGTTTATCTGATTTAGAAATCTCTACCCATCCATTCTCCCAATCTGGAAGACAATCAATTTTCTCCTCAACTTGGAGAGGCAAGTTTTGGGAAATGTTAATCAACTCTGCCTTGTTTTGGAAGGTGATTTCCAATGAAGAAGGAAGCTGATCGATCTCCTTCTCTATATCTTTCTCCCTACTCTCTTTATCTTCCTTTCCTTAAAGTAGCCCCTTCGCTCATGTATGACAGCCATCACTAAAGCTTCTGCAGCTTTGTGCATTTGAATTTGAGATACCGCTTTTGAATTGAATTCTTAGTGGCAACTTCATAGGTTGATTGTGAATTTGAAAGTTAGTGTTTTCTCTCATCTTCCATTAGAATTTTTCTTAAAACCAGTATGTTTTCTTTTAGGGGAACAACTTAGAGGGTGAGAGATGATGGTTTTGTACTTAGTGTTTGTTATCTTTGATGTAGGAACCTCACTGCCTTGTTAGGAAAGACCTTTAGGAGAGAATCAAATGACCAGGATAGTCGAGGATAAGAGCCTAATCTAAAGAAGGGTTGTTGTGAGGTGTTGCCTAGAGAAACCCATACTGATTTTCAATCATCATGTGACTATGTTGCCTTGAGAATGTATGTGTTTTCTGAGGGTGAGGGTGTTGATGTGAGGTGTGATGAGAGCAGTGTGTGATTGTACCTACCATGGGGATTATAAAACTAAAAAGGGGAGTTTTGGAGAGAAAACCTAAAGAAAGCGAGTGTTGGTATGCCATTAGCATCGTGATTAACCCTTTTGGTCAAAATCCTTGTGTGAAGACTTTACCTTGGGATTAGTGACTCAAGGGCTATGGTTAGACCATAACTTTAAGGAAACCTTTTACCTTTTTGGTTTATTACTTTCATTGTTTACTGTATCTATATCATAGATTTTCTATATGTTCACGGCACACTTACTTTGTTTATTTACATAATTGGTGTATTTCTTATATTGATGATGCATGCTTAACATTGATTACTTTATCTTGATGATGATGCATGTATAGAGATTGCCATTATTACTTGTTGTGTAAAACTAACACGACCTATGTGGCACATTTACTCTAACACGAAGAATCTATAGTACATTTTTTATGTTTAGTGCATGAGAAGAGTTAGAGTATGATGAGGGGTTGTATATATCTTGTACTCATCTAAGAGGCTTTTAGATGATGATTAGAATACACTGTGTATTGACGTTGGGACTCATGATATGCAGTGTCATTGATGTCTAACTAGATGTCGTGTGACTTCAGGGATAGTATTGTTAGGACCCGTGCGAGCTAGAGGGGGGGAAGGGTTAATAGCTTCGATCGCTTCTCTTGATCTTGTCGTGCTCGTCATTTGAATGTGTAGCGGAAACCTTGATTCAAACTTGGCACCACATGCATAACTCCGCCTCTTAGGTGACTAATCTAAGGCCTACTCATAGTGATTTCCCTCCACTATAAACTCCTTTTCGGATACCTTCTGGAGGCGGAGAAACCTCTTACAACAAGTTCTTACAAGAACAAATACAAGCAATACAAAATATAAATGGAAATGAAAGTAAAGACACTTTACAAATGAGAACTTTTCTTTGGATGCTTTCTTGTCACTTTGGAGTGCCTCTAGATGGTTGGAAATGCAGCAACACTTCGCTTCTAACCTCTCAAGAATTGACACCTTCAAACCTCTTCGAAATTACCTTTTAAAGGTTGTTGCTTGGGCTGATTTTTGCCTATCAATCGACTGATTTTACCAATCAGTTGATTGATTTGATGAATTCGACCGTTGAAACCTGCAAAATCTTTTTTGATTTGTTTGACCATATTAGTCGACCATCAGTCGACTGATTTATTCCATCAGTCGACTGATCGTAATAGTTTCCCAATCGAATTGATAAGCTTCTGATCGGTTCCTAAAGCCATCCGTCATAAAAACCCATCAGTCGATTGATATTGAGTAAGAAGTATAAATCTCTGAACGAGCTCCGTTTCGCACCAAAAATCGCCTCGTTCTGATATTCGAGTCAAAAGTTAGGGCCTTCGGAAGTTTGCTTTGTCGGGACGTCCTCATTGCCTAGCATCCGATCAACCTTAACCTGCCAGGACTTCATTGTTGCCTGGCATCCGGTCAACTTGACCTGCCGGGACTTCACGCCTCAAGCCAACTCCCTATTGGACTTCCGACCGTTAAGTGTTCGGTTAACCGTGACCTACTTGGACTTTTATCTTGCCAACTACCTGTTAGACTTTCGATCACCAAGTGTCCGGTCAACCGTGACCCACTTGGACTTTTCATCTCGTACCAACTCCATATTAGACTTCCGATTGCCAAGTGTTTGGTCAATCGTGACCCTTTGGACTTTTCTCTTGCCAACTATCCGTTGGACTTCCAATCACTAAGTGTCCGATCAACCGTAACCCATCTGGACTTTTCGTGTCGTGCCAACTGCATATTGAACTTCCTACCGTCAAGTGTCCGGTCAACTGTGATCCACTTGAACTTTTCTCTTTCCAATTACCTACTTGTTGGACTTTCGATCACCAAGTGTCTGGTCATCCGTGACCCACTTGGACTTTCCATATCTTGTCAAGTATCCGGTCAACCTTCACCTACTTGATTTTTCGTTCAATCAACTTAACATATTGATCGACTATCAAGTATTTGGTCAACTTTGACCTGCTTGACGTCTCACTCGACCTATAACATATTGATCAAACATCGAAATCCCAACTCAAGTCAACTCGAACTTGGTCAAACCTTGACCAGGAGTCAATTGCACCAACAAGTATAAGATACAAGATTGCTAAAATGCCTAATTGCGGTTTATATGACTTTAGGATATTAAGGTGAATGTTCGGGCTGTCGATGCTTAATCATAGTATCATGTGAATTCTTGGTTATAGAAGGCTTGTGACAATTGTGTCACTTAGAAAATGTTGCTATTATTTATTCCATTTCCATCTGTGTTTCCTTCATAGGAAACACGCCTTTGGTGTCATTGATGCCATGCTAGGGGATCACATAAGCTTAGTGGCAACCTTACACTGGAGAAACCCTTTTTGGGTTGATATGGGTGTTTTTCCCTTCTTTCTCGTAGTGATGAATCACATGCATTGACTATGGTGATATAATTGATGTGTCAACAGGATCTTGCATGGTTAAAGTGAAAGATAAACTTGTTAAAAAATAGTGCATTTGTATTTAGCTTTATATTAATTTTTTCCTTTCCTTTTGATTCATTTCGTTTTTGTGACGTTTTCGTACAAGTTTTGCTAACATCTTCTACTTATATTTGCCTCTAGACAAACTTGAGGTGGGTGGTAAGGGTGTTGGGTCAGGTTGTTAGGCTGACTACTATATTTGCCTTCTTTGAGACATTGCTGCCACTGGAATTTTGAGTTTTTACACAATTTGTATTTTTTTTGTCATTTTATTGGTATTTCTTTTTCTGTACTTTCCTTTTGATGATTATGAGACTTGCTGTATTTTATTTGTTTTCAGATTTTATACATGGTCAAGTAGTGTTTTAGTTCTCTCTTTTCATAATAAATTATTCTCGTCTTGTTTAGTACTTGTGTGTGATGATATGTCAACATGCTACTAGCGTTTTCAAGCATCTCAGTAGTACAATCCTTTGACCAACATGAGGACACATCAATGGAATTATCGCACTGCCAGAGCAAAAATTCCTAGTCATGGGGTGAGGTTCACTTGGAGTGTGACATCTGTGGAAAACTGATGTAGCAGTTCTTGAGATAAACTTGTACACTAAGATATATATAGAGGTCTGTCTTTATTAATAGAAAACAAGTCAACTTATAAGTGTTAGAATGAACACTTATAAGTCACAACTCCAGAAACTTAGCTTATAAAATAGAATTTCACAATTGCTGGAACTAATCCACTGATGAGGAGAAAATATAAAAGCCTTCATTTTTCGATAAGGGATCATAGACAATAATAAGGCTTTTATTTGATTTAGTTTAATTCAAACTAGTTCACATAACACAGTGTCAAAGTACTTTGGTGTTCGCGTATGCGGACTGTGCTATGGCACATGTAGGCTGCATATCTGGTTGGCATACCAAAACCAACCACATACTGGGGGCTACATATGCTATATGAGATGTTGTTCCCTACCACATATTGCCAAAATATTGGAAATAACTGAACAGTGTGTTATAGACTAACACTGTTATTTCATATATATTTTTTTCAAAACATACAAATCAGAACACCTGATTTCTAAAGGCCGAGGTTCTTTCCTACTGATCGTGGTGCAAGGTAAACACCTATTGAAATATGTATTGATATTTGTATTCAGACCATGATTAAAATCATTCATCTTTTTCCTATTTCTATATGTCACTCAATTGGGTGTTTTATGTGATCGTAAAGTACCTCTAAAACTTAAAGGAAAGTTTTACAAAACGGCAGTTAAACTTGTTATGTTATATGGAGCTGAATGTTGGGCTATGACTCGAGCACATGAGCAGAAGATGAGAGTTACAGAGATGAGGATGTTAAAGTAGATGTGTGGACATACGATAATGGATAAAATAAGAAATGAGAGTATTAGAGAAAAAATCGGAGTAGTATCTATTGAGGAAAAACTCCGAGAAACACGTTTGAGATGCCACAGACATTTACTTAGACGACCAATAAATGCTCCAGTTAGGCGATGTGAAACTATGGCAAATACACATCAAACGAGAAAAAGGAAAACCAAAAAAGACTTGGTTAGCAATAATAAAACAAGATAAAATTTATTTAAGTATAGATGATGATATAGGAGAGGATAGAGCCCAATGACATAAAAGGATTCATATAGCTGACCCCACATAGTGAGATAAGACTTGATTGTTGTTGTACTGAGTGATTAATATAGAGTGTTGGGATTGTACTCATGGAATAGGGGGTGAAAGAGGGGTGAATGGGAGGCAACGACACGACTGCCGCTTTCAACTTAAACACACAACTTTCGTCCCTCAAATATGAATTTTCTAACTTCGTCCCTACTATGAGATTAGATAAAACACAAAGAAATGTATCGAAAACACTTTTCAACATGAAAGTGTGATTAATATTTTTTATTAAATTTTGATTATTACAAGGATGATGATGAAACATTGTAATACAATTATTATTTTTCAAATATTAGTTTCTCTATCCTTTTCTTTCTTCCCGAAAATACATTCAATTATATTCATTGATGATAGATCATTATCATATTTTCTATTTATAGGCAAAAAAAGACCAATATATATATATATATATATATAGTTATGTTAGTCTGCATATCTTATCTTGTACAATCATGAGCACCTGCTGAGGTAGTCATCTGCACATTATTGATATAAATATATATGATAATGATCAGTGATCAAGATTATGTCACTTCAACAGGTATACATGATTGTACATGATAAGATGTGTAGACTATCAAATATATATATATATATATATATAATTTTTGTGCATCCATCACACATCAATTATAATAATTATTATTATTTATGTAGATGGATGAGTTATTTTATTATTAATAATTTTTATTTATGAAGTTACTTACAATTTTATTTTCGGTAAGCAATTTAGTCATCAAAATGACAACTATCTAAGATTCTCCAACTTAGTCTAAATGGATTTTAACTCTTTTTTTATTGTATTAATCTATTTTTCTGACTCAAATTTTTTCATATTTATAAAAATAAAACTGAATCTTTATCAAATTGAGGATTTAATTCATGAAAATAAATTTTATAATTGCTTGAAATAGCTAATGTTTTTATTCTTTGGGATCTTCTCAATGATATTTCTTGTAACTCATTTTCATAATATTTTGTGAGTTAATTTCTTCAAGGAATATTTCATCATTTAAATATTGTTTATCATTATTATAACATTCGTAACTCAATTTGAACGACCTTTGGAACAACACTAGATGTAGGAACACTCACAGATAATGAAAATTTTACCTTAACTTCTTTTATGTTCACATTTCATTGTTTCTCACTCTCACTAACTTCATCAATTTCAAAGAATTTTGTACTATCATTTTTTACAATTCTTGAATTATAATTAGGACAATAGAATATGTATTATTTATATTTCTCTAGACAACTAAAAAGGAACCATTGACTATTTGAGATTTTTTTTAAAAAAAAAATATGTACATTATATACTCTTGCTTCCGTCAAATAACTCCAAATATATAGGTGTTTTAAATTGAATTTTGTATTTGTCGATGATTTTAAAGGAGTTTTTGAAACTGTCTTACTAGGAGTCATAAACGGTAAGTACATTGGTGTGGGGACATCCTAGAGGAACCGTTAAGATGACGATTTCACCTTATATCATAGATAAATAATAAGTACATTGGTGATTTTAGTGCATGCATCTACACTGATTTGGATAATGATAAATTATTCATCGTACTCTTAATTATATTCATTAATATATGATTATACTTTTCTATTACACTATTTTATTGAGGTATGCAGTGCCCTCGGGGCTATGGTGCAATGGTAAGACACTCAAGTTGTCACTCAAGTATTTACGGTTCAATCCCCAACTATGACATATTTGCAAAGATTTTTTCTCTAAATGAGACAAGCAACCAAGGGATCGATTTATCCGGGTGGCCGGTGGAAAAAAATTCTATGGGGTAGAGCCGGGGTCACCCTCAGGACTAGCTGGATATATCATTTTATTGAGGTATGTATGATATAGCATATTATGCACATATATTATTTTTTACTAGAAATTTTGTAAATAGACCTAGATTTTGTCCTATTTTATCATATTTTCCATAGCATTCACCCCTCTACCAAACTTTATAATGTTCAAAAATATTTACTGTTGGGGTTTTATCTAAGCAAATAGTCATATTCGTAATATAAAAAATCATCGATAAATATGATAAAATATTTTTCTCGACCAATAGATGATGTATCAAAAAGTCTACATTCATTAGTGTGTATAATTTCAAGAAACTGAGTGCTTCTTGCGACTCTTCTTATTATGTTTGATTTATTTCTCATTAATGCAATCCATATATAAACTAAGATCATTAAAATCTACATTAAGTAGTGAGTTCAAAATGAACTAAACCAAGAAGGAGTTCCTTAACCGTTTCTAAAGTTTTTAATATTCTTGCTACAATATTGGTTATCTAAATGGACCCACGGCCATGAGTTATGTCATTAATATACTAATGAGTGACGTATTAGTAAAACAAAAATATTCTTCTTTATATTTTTTGTTTGTAAAATTATAATCTTAATATTATTTACAATAGTCATCCATATAAACATAAAATTTAATTTGTTATATCATTCTCATATTTTATATTTCAACTTTTTTTTCTCACTACAATTAATAGATATGAGTTTTTCGTACAATAGTGCTGAGTTAAGATCTAATACATCTAAAGAAA